>MPNW01000161.1:163169-180031 GCA_011800805.1 Hirudo medicinalis | reverse complement strand
TACATATTTAACTAAAAATGATATTTTCCAAAAATTAATCATAAATGAATGTTTATTAGTTAGTGTCACATGTAATAAAACAGACGTGAATGTTTAGCAATACTAATAATACGAAATCGTTCGTTTTTGTTGTTAATAAAACCTAGCAGTATCACTAATTACTATTCCAGTTTACAGTCATTGTACAGTTAATAACAGCTTTAACACTTTTTCTTTTATTCATGTTTTCTTCTTTTATTTTCACATTTCTTCAGTCTATCACACTGCTTCCGCAGTGCAGTCGTCACAAACTATAACTGTTTTCTTTTCTGAATGTTCCCTACAAATAAAGTTGTTACAACTGTCACACTTCGAACGGCTTTTACGATCTTGACCATGAATGAACTACACATTTCCAATCACTGAAAGCACGAGCACAGACAAAACATCTTCCAATAGTTTTATTTTCCTGAGGTCTTTATATGTCTCGCAACGCGATGCTCAACAAGAACAAACATGCGTATAGCTGCAAGAATAGGTTCTTGAATTCCGACTGGGTTTCTTGCCCTTCCATCTATCAATGGCTCCACCGTATCTTCAGCCAGCTGCATGAGAAAGAGTCGGCATCTATGAGACTGTCCCACGTTATAATTTGGATCATGATCTGACCAAACACAGAAGGCATTGTGACCTGCAATATCGATGATGATGAAGAACAAGGCTAGTGGCCACCGTCTAGTCGTCCGCAGACACCTGTATTCACGCACAAGTTTATCCAATGTATCCATAGCACTCTTTATTTTATTATAATCTAAGATCATTTCTGGATTGAATTCATGCTCTTCTCCTTCAATTGCTGCACCTTGACGCTGAGAAGACAGAACAATAACGTTTCTGTTTTTCTTCGGAATGTATGAGACCATTGTCAGTCCTTCATGAAGCAGAAACTTAGAAGAATGTATTGAGCGACTTTTGACTTCATGCTGGTGGTACATATTTCTTTGTTCTTCTCATTGTACCAAGAAGTGCACAGTTGCACAGTTATTCTGTTTCAGCTCTTTAGCTAGTGCTACTCCAATGAAAAAATTATCAGTGGTAATGCTATATCCACCCTAAGCATACTAATACGATCTCTCACAACTCTAGCACCTTGATGTTGTTCTCTCTGGCCATCAGGGCCTAGTCCGGTGTAAATTTGAAGGCTTACTGCATATGAATTACTATTGTCTGCCATACACCAAACTTTGATGCCATACTTACCTGGTTTTATTGGCATATATACCTTGAAAGGGCAGTTACCACGAGATGTTTCGGGAACGAAGAACACCCACAAACAACAGAAGCCAACAAATCCATAGAATTCCTTGACTGTTATATCAACCCATTGTCTTTGATTGTCTGGATGTATGTTATATCATGTATGTTGCATGCAATAATAACGTGTTATATGTTATGTCATAAGTAATATTGTAATTGCTACAAAAAAAATTAACGTTTGTGAATATGACTGTCGTAATTTTATTGCCTAACGGGGGGGGGGGTACAAATGTACCCCATGTCTTTTGATAATTCGTGCAAAAAAAGGCTTTTCACCATTATAAAAAAAATATTTACATGCTGTTATCACACACATGTTGAAGATAATTCTCACAAAAATTCAGGACAAAATTTCAAAAAGAGATTCTAGGATTTCAAAAAAGGAAACTTTGGGGTACAATTGTACCCCCNTATCACACACATGTTGAAGATAATTCTCACAAAAATTCAGGACAAAATTTCAAAAAGAGATTCTAGGATTTCAAAAAAGGAAACTTTGGGGTACAATTGTACCCCCCTTAGGCATCCAAGGGTTAAAGACTAGGCTTTTACCATTGTATAAGTGTGCTGGCGGAAGACAAGTAGAAAAACGTAAAAGGCTGCAATGTCCAGAACATTTAAGTTTATACGTAATAGCATTGTTGAACACAAAAATAGTAAACCTGTGTATACCCTTCATTATAATGAGATCACAGAAAACCGGAGATATTAAACATTATTTTATATCAGAATTTTTGATATAAAAATTATATTTTAATATTTATATTTTGCAAGTAAAAATTATGTTTTATTAATTATTTTAAAAATTTTAAATTTTATTTGTTAAATGTATTTTACATACGCAAAAAACATTAGCATCGAGCTGCATGGCATTCGGCGTGATTGGTTTTGGAATGGGGATCACGGATACGTTAAGTGCAAAGATTTGAAATTTGTGTGGTCTAAGATTTTTGACTTGCCTCGGAGGACATAATGGAATCAGTAGTTACGTTGCAAGATCAAATATTATGCACTTGCATTGGCGCATCCATCACCTCTATTTGCAGTTAGACATCTATCTTTCTTAATTGTAATTTTCGGTGATTGTAACGTAAAATTTTTTTAGCAACACCATTAGATGTGATAAAAGTGAGACTTCAAGCTATGCAGAAACATTCGAGAACTATCCAGACGAATTCTCCTGTGATTTGTAATTGTTCAAGACTCTTCAGTAACAGTTTCTGTCTCAGGCATGAGCACACTGTAAGCCAGGCCTACAGAATTGGATTTTCCCTCAAAAATAGTTGTGCACCACATTCTGTTCCATCAGCATCAGTAAAGTTTTTTTTTATGGAATGTTAATGGTAAGTGCTTATTTTGAAAATGAGTAATTATTGTGTTGTAGAGCCTTATCACCACATTGATAAAAAAGGAAGGCTTGCGTTCGTTATGGAGTGGACTTTCGCCAACATTGTAAGTTTGGCTGCACTGTTAATTGTTTGCAGCTGTTAATATAAATTCTTTTCTCAAAATCATTTGTTTGGTCAAAAATGCAACTGCACTGGTTTATATTATTAGCAACACCAATGATGGCAATAGTGAATGAATGTGTAACATTTAAGCATTGTGCGTGGATTTATTCAGAGATAAATATAAATATTTCAATATAATAATTACCTAAACTTATTTATTAATAGTTATCCTAATTATTACATTGCTATGACATCGAGAGGATATACAAAAATATATTGGCTGTTGACAAAAGCCAAAGCTTCTAACTCTAGTTTTACTTTTCATAGTGCTCTGGTCACATGTGACTTATTCTATTTTCGATACACTTCATTTACAGGTTGATGTCTGTTCCTGGAACAATGATTTACTTCACAGCCTATGATCAGATCAAACACAGGTTTGGATACCAACAACCTGACAGAAACAAGCTTCACATCCCTGTCCTTGCTGGCACAATGGCCAGAGGTAGGTTGAACTGTTGTTATAATCTTTTGGTTGTTGATAATGTTTGTAAGATTATTATTTTTTACTTATTATGATGGATTTTTGTTACTTTGTAAATGTATATGCACATTTATTCAAACAAAACTTATTTTGCTGAAGTTGCTGCCGTTATTGCTGTGAGTCCATTGGAATTGTTGAGAACGAAGATGCAATCTGCAAAGATCTCTTACCTTCATTTGTTCAAAGGAGTGCAGTTGAGCGTGCAATCGAATGGAGTGAGCTTTCTATTCAGAGGTCTCGGCCCCAGTCTCTTACGGGATGTGCCGTTCTCTGGTAATTAATGAGATTTCAAATCAATGGAAACAAATGCTGAACAGTGCATTCATTTTAGCAATCTATTGGCTCAGCTATGAATCCTTAAAGGTTTATCATCAACCCTGCACAAATCCTGGTACTTCAGGATTTTTCTCTTATTTTGTTTCTGGTGCCATTTCAGGAATGGTGAGTGGAAAATATTGACGTAATTCATTTTCGAATGATATTTAATTTCGTTCTTGCACAGTTGGCTGCAATTTTGACCTGTCCCTTTGATGTGATCAAGACCCACAGACAAATTGAACTTGGAGAAGTTACTTCAAAACATAGGATTTCATCTTCTACATGGTCTCTCCTAATAAATTTATACAGAAGCAAAGGATTGCCTGGTCTATATGCTGGTATGTTCTTAGGTGCCCATGATCACCATTAAATATATTTTGATTTTTAAAGTTAGTCATTCAAATGCTCATAATTTGTTGAGAGTTTGGGAAAAATACTTAACTTTGTATTTTAGGAATTGGTCCGAGAATAATAAAGGTGGCCCCTTCCTGTGCCATTATGATCAGCACATACGAAGTTGGCAAGAATGTGATCCATGAGTGGAGATTGAGGAAGCCAAATGAAGTCTCAGTTCAGTGAGAATCAACATCTTTCACTGGAAACAAATAATGAGCAAGTCATCCAAAGGCCATTTTTGTTGGTTCCAATGTGTAACAATGATTAACCACACTTCGTTTGGATTTTTGTTCATGTCTGTAAATTTTGCACACATAATTAAATAATATCTCTTGTTTTCACTCTTTGTTTCATTAAGAAGGTTAGGAAGATGTTGATTAAAGGGTTGTCAGGGGAAGCTTTACTCATAATATGCTTTGGAGATAATTCAATTAACAAATTGTTTGATTATGTTGGGCATGGAGAATGAGGCCTGTTGTTGTTACGTACTTACATAAGGATTAGGATGGCACATGTGCGAACTCACTGCCAAAGTTGTGAGGATTGAACGGAACCTCGGTCTTAATTTTTGCATAATTTTTGTCAGAATCTGATTCTTTTTATGTTTATGTCGTTTGAAGATTCTCGCAGAGTTTGATTGCTCCAGATGTCATTCATGGCTGCACTTCTTGGTCATGTCTCGATCGTTTGCGTGCGACACCACATTCGATCCCAATTAGGGCTTTCTTCGATCATAAAGCCAAACTTAACGATTGTCCTAATCATCTAGTAATGAAATGGACTTTACTTAACATACACGCAGCCGAACTTATTATGCGAGTTTGACGCCCCTAGCCTTGGGACCATTAGCTAGCTAGGAGACTTTTAGAGCCGCAACAATGCAGTGCTACGCAATTAATTAGCTTTTCGACTCATGGTAGTATTTGAATTCTAAAAAATAATATCGTTATAAAATGCCTTCGAACCTAAATAACCTGCAGATTTCACCTTTCGCTTGAAACCACGTGGGCTCCATGTGGGGAAGTCCTAAACTTTAACTCTTTCTAGTTATCATGACTACTGGTTACTTTGCATACCAAGTATAGCATATTTATATTCTATTTGAAGCAATCATGTCATCATAAAGTACATCATAAGTCAGATCCAAGGATATGTCTGATTCCGTCGGGTTGCCATTTGTTGTTTGGGTTTCATGGTATGTAAAATATTCCCTTAAGATTATGATACACTCGAAAACCAAGCCAAGTTATGCTTTTCTGGAGTCGTCTTTGCTCGAATAAAGTCACACCTCTTGAAATTTTTATTTTAATCGACAGACTAGAAAAAGCCATACTTCTAAGTAATTAAGAATACCTTATAATTTTTTTATTATTTCTTCTAACCGTTTCTAAAGAATAGTTTATTCAAAGCAGTGACATCAGTTTAGCCTATATCTGTCAAAATTATTTTAATAAGATAAAGAAGCGCGTGTTTCCAGCTTTGAACATTTTTACAAATCCTTTCAGCAGATGAGTACATTCCTAAATATGTTGAAAACAATTAATTAATTAATTTTACTTTTTGCTTCATCGATACTATTACGCTATGATTATTAATTTTTTTGAAGAATGTAGCCTACCTGAGCTCGCCCTTCAGTTTCGCTGTTTCCGGCAATAAATATTAGGTGCGACGATCTGGCGAGTCATAAAACGGGTCAGCAACGTTTGATTTATAATTAAACGACATGTCTAATTGGAAAAAATCGGATTATATGGAGCAAGAGGACGAGTGGGAGCGAGAAGGTCTGTTGGACCCCGCATGGGAAAAACAACAAAAAAAGGTCTTTTTATATGTGTTTCAATGAGTATTGGGTGCTCTAATTTCGCTAGTTCCATTTTCATGTGCCTTTTCGAATGTATCAGCAAGTGTGATTGCTAATTTAATGTTAAATTTGATTAACGTTATAGTCACTGCTGCCACCGTTTTTGCATCATCTTGGAAACATTATTTTGAAATTAATAGTTCTAAACAAAATAATTTTCGAATTATCTTTAAATTACAAAAAGTCAAGATTTTGAAAAGCTTGCCTCACATGGAAATTGACATTGTTTTGGCAATTTGAATGGACTTTGTTCTTGATTCCAAATTTATGCTTGCTGTGTTATTTGTAAAATGTTATTAATTATGTTATATTATATTATATTACATATATATATGTATTACTTCTTAATATGCAATATAAGGTTTATTGATATTTTACTGGTTGTATTTTGATGTTTGTTTGAGGTTTAGTGGAATTTTGCATCCTATTATTCAACATATATTCACTTCATGCATTTTTATAAAAAAAAAGAATTAGTTTATAATTAATTTGCTTTTTTTCAAATTTAATCACATTCACAAAAAATGAGCTGTGTGGTTTATTGGCATAGAATGATTTAAAAGACGATGAAATTTAATGTTCCTTGCTTTTTTTGAAACTGGTAAAAAGTAAATCTGTTGAGAAGCACTTTAAAAACCTTGGCAAATAGTTTCATTGATCTCTAAACTCTTAAAATTTCCTCTCTAAATGTGTTAATATGCAAAATTTGACAATGACAATTTTGTTTAATTAAGTTAGTGGAAATTTGAAACTCTGCAAATGATTAAGCTGTCTTATCCATTATTTCTCATATTTTGTTGGCTTACATGGGATAGAAGAGTTAAATATTTTCAACTTATAATGGAAGACGATACGATGAGTCACATGTAAACTTCAATAAATACTTTTTTGCATCTTGCCATTGAATCTGAGAAGTTGGTTCACATAAAAACCAATCTTCCTAACATAGCTAAGTTTATTCATCCGCTGTTTTTTCTGACTTCGTATCCAAAAAGGGATGTCTGGACAGCATTCTATTTGTGTTCTACAGAACCAAGCACAATCAGAAAAGATGTTGAATTAAGAACATTCGAGTCACAAAATATGATAAGAAAATAAAGTAAAATTTCAAGAAGTTAAGAAAATGAGACTTAAAAACATTGCACAAAGGTAAAAGTGTTTTCAAAATAGCTTTGAGTCCAAAAAAGCATTGTGGGCAGGTTTGCATATTAAGATAAAAGTTTTGAGATTTGATTTAAGTTGTTTATTACTTAAATTACACTGGATTGGATTTTCTTGTCAATAAAACGGACAGAGAATTCATTCTCTGTACCCTGATATTTATGATTCTTATATAAATGCACTCTAAGACATGGAGAGACAGGTAAGACAGGTAGCTAGACATGGATCAAGTTCACGATCACATGTGGTCTCTGATAAGCTCAAGAAACCACCACTTTGATTGATGATAAACTGACTTAAAAGGAGCTCATAAATATCTATTTCACAAATACAAACAAGTCACTTTGTATTTTATTGTTTTGAATCCCAACAAACAGGAAGACCTTTGATTGTCAATGAGTGGCTGAATGAATGAATGAATGACAACAATTTCAAGTATGCCGTGTTAGTTGTGTTTACGCCAATAGCTGTTGCTTTGCCGCTGTTGTCATGAATGAGCAATGAAGAGTCACTTATCAGTTAATGGTGTGCTGCTCAATGTAACTGACTTTAATCACCGAAGTGCTTATCGTGTTTACATTGAACATTTCACAGCCTCATGTGATCAACCGTCTACAACCGGTGATAATTTTGTTTAATTAGTTATGATTATTTCTGTAAGACTAAACAAACATTCAGTTCCTGACCTCCTGAAGTTTGAGCAGAACACTTTTATTTTAGTCATTTGAAATGTCCTTCTTTTTTGCCTCTTCAGACCTTTACGGCTTGGTGCAACTCCCACCTCCGTAAGGCCGGCACCCAGATAGAGATCATAGAGGAAGACTTCAGGGACGGTCTCAAATTGATGCTGCTCCTCGAGGTCATATCCGGGGAGCAGTTGCCAAAGCCCGACAGAGGGAAAATGAGGTTCCACAAAATAGCCAATGTCAACAAGGCTTTGGACTTCATCGAAAGCAAAGGAGTCAAACTGGTGTCCATCGGGGCAGAAGGTCTGCATTTCATTTGTGGGTCCCGATGACTTTCGACCGAGACGTTTAATTAGTTTTTATTTCGTAAAGAAATTGTCGACGGAAATTTGAAAATGACTCTCGGAATGATCTGGACGATCATTCTGAGGTTTGCAATCCAGGACATTTCTGTGGAAGGTGAGATATTCCATTAAAGCATTCTTGGTGTGCAATTTCAAGTTGACATGCATCAAAGCCTTTATCATTCTTAATGTTTCATTATTGATGTCATAAATATGATAACCCCAAAGAGATAATTAAGGAATGATTGCATTTTAAATGGATTTCGTCGATTCATCAATTTTCCGACAGACTTCACTGCAAAGGAGGGTCTCCTGCTGTGGTGCCAAAGAAAGACTCAGCCTTACAAGAATGTAAATGTCCAGAACTTCCATTTGAGGTAAGTGGCTGCTTGGCTGATTTAAATGATGACAATGGTTCATTTCTTGCTGATGTTTATTTAATGCTAATGTGTCGATGAGCGGACAGTTCACGATTGCCGTTCAAAGCAGTCGAATGAATGCACTTTACGGCGAGGTTTTACGTCAGTGGCGCGTCGCTCGAGAGGGCACTCTTATTTGATTTGCAGTCTGAATTGCTTTTCATCTGAAACTATGAAAAGGATCTGCAAGTTGCATGACTCACATTATTCTGTAGGAAGAGAATTTTACAAATTCATGTCACTTTATCCTATGAATAACTTCAAACCCAAAGTCCATGACTTTTCTCTACCTATTCATTGAATTCTGTCTAAAATGCCGTGAATTGTTTATTATCTTTCAAGTGAAAAAACATTTTTAAGATGCATAAAACCTGCTGTAAATAAAGTCAATCGTCACGAGATGATCGTCGACCCGGCCTGCACCTCGAACGAGCACCCTCGGGCGGGAGTGCCTTGCAAAGGGTGGAGCGATTAAAAGGTGCCTTCGCATGAACGAGGCATTTAAAAGATTGGCTGACTACAAAATACGAACGCAAAATGATGGAGTTGCGCCGAATCATTTATCACCGTCGGAGTATTTATCATCTAATTGTTGTTAATTTTGCTCTGCAGCTTCAAGGATGGCTTGGCATTCTGCGCATTGATCCACAGACACAGACCGGACCTCCTCGATTACAGCAAATTGTCCAAGGTTGTTCTTACAAATGAGCATTTCCTTTAGGAAATGACTCGACGATGTCATTAATTTGAATTAACATTCATTTGATGTTCCAATTTTATCACCACCATTATCATCACTACAACATCTTAGGCATCGCTTCTGTTTAAAATATATTATGTGGGTTACATTCTTAGGACAACCCAAGAGAGAATCTCACCACAGCCTTTAACTTGGCAGAACGACACCTGGACATACCTCGCATGTTGGATGTCGAAGGTCGGTCGTGATCGTAAAATAAGTTGTTTCAAAGTTCACGTCGTGGATCGATGTTCTTTCAGATATGATCAATTCTGTGAAACCTGATGAAAGATCGGTGATGGCTTACGTGTCCTCCTACTATCATGCCTTCTCTGGAGCACAGCAGGTTGTTAAGGACTTGAAATGAAATGCACTGAAATGTGTTACTCACTTGTAAGCTTGTGTTTTGCTGAATAGGCTGAAACAGCTGCCAATAGGATTGCAAAGGTGTTGAAAATCAATCAGGAGAATGAAAGATTGATGGAAGAATATGAGAAACTCTCATCTGATGTGTGTCTTTTGTTTTGTTTCCTTAAGCAATTGTTTCTTGGTGTTTCATGTTTTGTTTTTTTTATTCCCCTGCAGCTATTAAACTGGATAGCTCAGACTCGTCAGTGGCTGGAAAACAGGTCCAACATTCTGACCTTGGATGCCACCAGGAAAAAGTTGGAGGATTACAGGGAGTACAGGAGCCACCTGAAACCACCAAGATTGGATGAGAAGGGGAGGTTGGAGACCATGTACAACTCCCTTCAAACCAGGCTCAGATTATCCAACAGGCCTGCATATCTTCCAACTGAAGGAAAGCTAATCCAGGCAAGTGATTAATTTATTGTGTTGTAAGTCATTTATTTACTATTTATTTGGAGAATCATTTAATAATCTCTTTGCGACAGGATATCGTGTCTGCATGGAAAGGTCTTGAAAATTCCGAGAAGGGATTCGAAGAATGGCTACTTTCCGAGCTGCAAAGGCACGATGAACGAATTTCAAACGTTTCCATCGCCAAAGCTCAAATTGAATTTATTGTTCACTCAACAGACTCGAGAGATTGGAGCACCTCGCGAAGAAGTTGAAGCACAAATGCGACATCCACGAAGAGTGGGCTGGCGGGAAAGAAGAGATGCTGAGGAGCGAGGAGTACAAGAAATGCAGACTCAATGAACTCAAAGTAAAAACAGCACCTCGTATTTCTTTCAATGTCTTCACTTTTCTGATTTCGCCGGTGTGATGCAGGTCTTATTGAAATAAGATTTATTACGTAATAATTCAAGAATTACCATTCAATAATTAATTATTTTCTTATTCATTTTAAACGCCGTGCTTGCATCGCCACTTGCGCAATAATATCGCACGTAATCGCATTCAGGCTCAAAGGAAAAAACACGAGGCTTTCGAGAGCGATTTGTCTGCCCACCAGGATCGCGTGGAACAAATTGCTGCCATCGCGCAAGAACTCAAGTGAGTCGCATCTAAAAACGTTTCGAGAACCTGTGAACTTCATCGCATTACGTTTCAGCACGTTGGGTTACTACGACGTCAAGTCGACCAATCAGAGAACGCAAAACATTTGCGACCAATGGGAACTCTTGGGGAAGCTGACATTGACCCTTAAAACCAAACTTGAGGTTTCAATTTTCTTGATTTAAATGTCTAAAGTGCATTTTAAAAGTTATTATTTCAATAATCAGGACAACGAGAAAGTTTTGGAAAGAGTTGACCAACTTCAACTTGAATATGCCAAAAGAGCTGCTGTGAGTGTCGTTGTATTATTATTATTGTTGCTGTTGTGGCTCATGAAATACAATTTTTTATGGAACTCAGCCTCTGAACAACTGGATGGATGGTGCCAAAGAAGATCTGGAGGACATTTTCATTGTTCACAGTGTTGAGGAGATCCAGGTTGGTTTGACGGATGGTGTCACACAACTTCAACTCCTCATTAACATTTTTTTTTTTACTTTACATTAACTATTTTTTTCTTCATTCATTTGCTTGTGGTTGATGTTTGTTGAATTGAGGTTGTTTGGAACATTGAGTGTTTGTTCCTCGTACTTTCTTTTCCTCTCGTTGTCATCATCATTGTCAATCCTCTCATCAGGCTCTCCTGGATGCTCACAAGTTGTTTAAAAACACTTTGCCTGATGCTGAAGCAGAAGTCCAGGGTACGATCGGTTTGGCTCAAGAGGTTGACAGGATCTGCAGTGAATATAAGCTCATGATCGACATCGAGAATCCGTTCACCACCATTCAGCCTAAGGTTTGACACTCCTTGGAAGATGTTTTTAAGTTATTGTGGGATATCTAAATTGGATATCTATAACTATGACTCATTACTAAAAAGTGCAATCATTGATGATCGATAAAAATCAACATATCAATATATTGACAGGCATTACAGAAGAAGTGGCAAGAGGTGAACCAGCTGGTGCCTCAGCGTGACAGGATCCTCCAGGCGGAGATGGACAGACAGGAGAGAAACGACAGACTGAGGAAGCAATTTGCCCAGCATGCCAATATGCTCGGTCAGTGGATCGAGCAGAAGTTGGATTACATTTCAAACCTGGGCATGAAGAGAGCCACGACACTGGAGGACCATCACGAAGCTCTCATCAAACTGGACAAGGAGGTTGCGGCCAACAAAAATAAGATGGAAGAATTGGAGAGCTTCAATCAGGAAGTTCAGGAGGCCATGATTTTTGAGAACAAGCACACCCCGTACACCATGGAAGTGGGTCCTTACGATTTCACCTAAGCACTTGACCTCTACAAGTTTTACATTTCCATTGTTTTCGATTGAGTGGGCAACCTGTTAATTATGTCCCTAAATCATATTTGATAATGGCAGCAGAATGTAAACAGAATGTTTTGTGTTATTCAAACTTTTGCTACTTCATCTCCAGACTATCAGAGTCGGTTGGGAACAGCTGCTAACGTCCGTGACCAGGAACATCAATGAACTCGAGAACCAGGTGAGTGTAAAACAATTTTGAATGCATCTTTTCATACTTTCACAAATGATACGCTCATCGTTCAGATTCTCATGAAGAACTCGAAGGGCATCAGCCACGAAATGGTGGAAGACTGTCGCAAGTCCTTCGTCCACTTCGACAGGTCTCGCAATCAGAAGCTCGATCCCAAGGAGTTCAAAGCCTGTCTCATCTCACTGGGTTATAACATCAGAGATGACAAACAGGTCTTTTGCAACTAAGTCATATCTGACATTTGTAAACTATTTTATACTTTGAGAATTTAATCATTTGCAGCTGTGCTGCAGTGATGATTACCATTTGTTATTTGCAATGGGTTTGTAATTGTAGGGAGACATGGATTTCCAGAAGATTCTGCAGAAAGTTGATCCGAACAAACACGGCTATGTGACTTTCGAAGCGTTCCTCGACTTCATGTCCTCCGAGAACACTGACTCCGACTCTCCCGATCAGATCATCGAGTCCTTCAAAATTCTTTCAGGAAACCAGGTTTATTTTTTTTTTAAATATCATCACAACTTTTAGAACTTGATGTTTGCCCATGTTTATTTACATAAGCATGTTGGGGAATTGCTAGTAAATTTGTTGATTGAGAACTCAATGAAATATAATTTGCTTCAGCCTTACATCACCCCCAAGGCTCTGAGGAGCGAAATGTCTCCCGACCAGGCGGAGTATTGCATCGGCAGAATGGCCCCCTACAAGGGAGCTGGTGCCCCTTCTGATGCACTGGACTACACCTCATTCTCCATGAGTCTTTATGGGGAGAGTGACCTGTAATTCTTCTGATTTAGTGGTTAAAATCTAGCGGTACTAAAATCTTTCGTACCGTTCTGTTCCGTGCGTCGCATCGTCGTCGTCGCTGTCAAAGTTGTCATTGTTCTTTTTTCTGCTATTTCTATTTTTATAACTCCACAGTTCTTAATTCCAGGCAGTTTAGGTTTGTTAAATTGCATCCAGCGAGCATTATTCCATTAAAATTCCAGTTCTTAGTGTGATTCCATTCTTGATCAATATTTGTCAACCTTTCCAAACCATGTCCATCTATATATATATATATATATATAAAATATCATATATTGTCGACAGTTTCTTAGCAGTAGTTCTGCAACTGAATCATACCATTAAGTTCTCTTCTTGTTATACTTTTACGTTCCATCTATCATCGTCGTCGTCGTCGTCGTCGTCGTCGTCGTCGTCGTCGTCGTCGTCGTCGTCGTCGTCGTCGTCGTCATCATCATCATCATCATCATCATCATCATCATCATCATCATTATCTGATACNGTACTTTTGGATTAACAACTGCCATCATCACCATCATCATCGTCTCGTCATCGTTCATCATCGTCATCGTCATCGTCGTCGTCGTCGTCGTCGTCGTCGTCGTCATCATCATCATCATCATCATCATCATCATCATCATCATCATCATTATCTGATACCTTGTTATTTGGGACTTCAGTTGAAGTGGAGATTTTGGAGCAAGTTGCAAAGTGCCTCATTCCAAATTTTTCTGAAAAATTGTTGGCAAGCTCGAGAGATAGTTAAAAAAGTTATCTGCTTTTCCTTTTTGA
The DNA here is from genome assembly GCA_011800805.1 of Hirudo medicinalis. NCBI lineage: Eukaryota > Metazoa > Annelida > Clitellata > Hirudinida > Hirudinidae > Hirudo > Hirudo medicinalis. The sequence continues at coordinate 166,251 of MPNW01000161.1, read as the reverse complement.
TTATTTAGCTTGATAAAATTCATGTATTTATGTAGGAAGATCTAATGATACTTTATTTTGTTACATTTAAAACATATCTTGGACCATCTGATTCAGAAATACAAATTATTGTCATTGCTTTTCGCTTAATCATAATGTCTGGACCAATAAATATCTGGTGCCACCTAGTGTTTGATGCACGGGTCAAGTTTAAATGTTCTCAACTCGTACAAATCTTCCTGAAGTTCTTGTTGGACCCCTCTCTGAACACCACCCCATAACGTCTAACGAACCGTTGCAGTCGAAGCGGACGAGCTCAGAAACCGATGCTGAATCCGATGTCGAAAGTGGCTCCTGCGTCGAATGCTGCGTCGAATGAAGGGTCGCAGAAAGTGTCGCAGCAGGGGTCGAGGTCGGGGGTGTCGTACTCGACCTGGTCGAGGGACTGGTCGGCCATCTGACAGTCCTGGTGGTTGGCGGAGATGTCTCCGTTTTTTATGAGGTCTGTATTCGTTTCCTGGAAGTAGGAAGACGATGGAGCTGCTAACTGAGACCCGTCTGAGGGTGAGAATGGAAAATAATTCCATCCGGGACATCCCCAGGCTCCTCCCCACCCCCACGTCCAGCCCCAGGCACAATCCGGAAGCAAGTTAACGGGTTGCACTATAGTGGCCTGTCCTAATCCATCTTTTAAATGAAATTAAATTAGTTACATTTAGTGAGAAATTCAATAAAATTATAAACTTACCATTAATCTATTCGATGCAAGCATTGAGTAACTAACATCAGTAACAGTGAGGAAAGTAATTAAAAATAATTTTGAGGAAACAACATTTTTTCTCAATCACTAGGGCAGTGTTATGTCGATATTTTCAAGTGATTTAAAATTATTTTAACATTAATAAACATTGAAAATACTGAAAAATATAATTAAATAGGGGAAAGTATCCGTGAAATGAGAGAGAGAGAGAGAGAGAGAGAGAGAGCTTAACGGGGATTTAAGATGAAATTTAAACATTCTGAACGTTGCCATCCTTAAGCGGTTATGAGGAGTTATTAGAACAATTTTCATGATCAAGATGGCGTTCATCATTCTTTCTTTTTGAGTCGCAAAAGTTAACGAATTAGTTTCGTTAATGATTTTCAATCGACTTCTCAGGATTTCCAGTTTATTAGAGACGTGTTTTAATAATTTCGGATCCTTGGCTTACATTGTTATTAATGTAACAAGTATTGTTATTACAATCTGGCAACGGGATGCAATCTATTAAATGTCAATTTAATTAAATCTGGAAGGAATAATAATAATAATAACAAATAATAAATAATATTAAGCATTATTGGTGATGATCGTGATTGTTTCAATGGGAGGAGAGTAATTATTTTGTTTTCGCCTGATGTTGAAGGCCCTTTGAAGTGAATCCACGTGAATCGAATGATTTATTCATTCATTTTCATTCAACAGTCACTTGGAAATACGACGACGTTTGTTGTTGTGCTTTTAAATTTTTCGGCGATGTGCAACTGTAGACTATTGTGGAAAGTGGAGATGAAGGAATGATCGAAGATGCTCGGAAGTCATCCGTTAGCTTGCTGGAGCATGGAGCGAACAATATGAGTAAAATATGAGTGGAATATGAGTGGAACATGAGTGGAATATGAGTGGAATATGAGTGGAATGTGAGTGGAATGTGAGTGGATTATAATTATGGTGGATTTTTGCTAAATTCGAAGCTTCAAATAAGCTTTCATTGAGTTTATTTTAAAAGTCGTTATATTTTCTTTCAATGCGAACTCAGTTGAACACAATGAAGAACGCTTAGTTTATCTCTTAATGTTTTCTACTTTAGTTTAGTTTTTTTTTTATCTTTTAATGTTAATATTTGTTAGCTTGTAAGCATTTGCATTTATTTACAGATGATCAGAATAAAAAAACTGTCAGCTTCACTTACTTCTGTGTGAATCACTCCCTGCATGGATGTCTCCCCCCGACTTTTGAATTTCGTTTCTTGTTCCTGGAACAATTTGTCACATGTAACAGAACATCAGACATAATAACTGGTGAATAATATTCAATAATAATAATAATAAAAATAAAGGTGAAATAAAAGCGACGATGACGATGGCGATGTGACGATGATGACCCTGATGATGATAATGATGACGATGATGATGTTACATCATTGTATGGATCCTACAGAAAGCGGAAACTCATTCCTTTATGGACTCTTTGATGGCCTCCACTTAAAGAAGCATTTATGAAGCTCCTAATAAATGTCGATGACGATGGTGATGATGATGACGAGTGTGAATATAGTATTCATATTATATTATCGTCATCATTATTATCATCATCCTCTTCATCGTCATCGTCGTCATCATCACCATGTTAATTTGGAACACACAAAAATAACTGCACTTTAGTGCTTACCATTAAAATATTTACACCAAATTGGGCCCGAATAAAAAATGATTATATATTAAATCAGAATAATTACAATGTAAATAATAATGACAATAATAATTCAAAAACTAAATCATATTTGGGGAGTAAACACATAAAAAAGCCACATTAAGAGGAGAATGGCAAGACTGCTGATAAGAATCTCAGACATCGCAATAAATCACAATAACAAATAATTGATTTCATTTGAAAAACAAACTCTGAAACTTTCTTTCTCGATAAAATATTTAAATGCGAATCGTGCTAAATGATGAAATAACAGATTCGATTCTCAATAAATTAGCAGCCTCTTCGTTTGAAAAAATGATTTTATCTGCTGCTACTTCAGTGCCAAATCAAACCGTTGATGGATGCAAACTGTTGCACTGCATTCATTCTGACACAATTTATTTCGGAAAAAGACCAAAAAAAAAATGAAAACTCCTTTGTCTAAACGTTGGCTGTATTTTCGCACATCTGTGAAGAAGTTTAAAGCACGCACATCCGTGAAGAAGTTTAAAGCACGCACATCCGTGAAGAAGTTTAAAGCACGCACATCTGTGAAGAAGTTTAAAGCACGCACATCTGTGAAGAAGTTTAAAGCACGCACATCTGTGAAGAAGTTTAAAGCACGCACATCTGTGAAGAAGTTTAAAGCAC
>MPNW01000161.1:135279-158028 GCA_011800805.1 Hirudo medicinalis | reverse complement strand
ACAACATTGTTGATTTTCTACTTATGCGGTAAATGGGACTCCACTTCTGAATGTCTAGAAATGCGATCGGCCTGCATACCTGGAACGTTCAGGTGTCTCTCAGATGGCAAGTACACCGTTAGAATATGAAGTATTCTTTCATGTTCTGTAGTTTGGCCTTCCTATTCACGAAAAACTAGTCGATCGAAAAATTTGCATGACTTGAGATTGAAAGTCTACTAGTGGGTGATATAACCATTAGGGACATTTTTAACAATCTGATTTATAATAAAAATAATTAAATTCTTTTAATCATAATAAGGAATAATAACGTCTCATAAACTAATAATTTTGGTGTCGGGAAAAATCTCCAAAATAGGAGGCTTATTATTCGCGTATGTAGCTTAAGCACAAAATTTGAGGTTAATTTAGACCTTAATTTGAACGTAAAATACTTTACAAAAAGTGAAAAGACTTTCGTCAAAGCGAACTTTTTCCGAGATTTCATTGAAATGTTGTTTCGTTCCGCATGAATGATTATGTAGGATTATGATTATATAGGATTATGATTATATAGGATTCGTAGCCGAAACCCAAAATCGTTAGTTGATTCAATTCTTTAGTATTATTATAATAATACTAATTATTATTATTATTATTATTTTTATTAAATATTCTCCATACGTTGTCGAGGTCCACTCTGGTATTCTTCTCTACCAACATCCCTCTGTAAAGAATTTATTTATTTTGCTTGCTTTTCCTTGGTTGTGTCACAGCACTGCCTCAGTTAATCTATTTCTTCAATTGTCACATATTCGTCAATTTTCATATCTTCAAGTCGTATCTCATGTTCGTCAACAGTAAAGTTCGCATCTTCACTTTCATCTTAACCGTTATATAAAGATTCTTATCTATTTGTCGCAATATTATAATCATTTTGTAACAGGTTATCCGCTGGATGGGAATTATATTCCCTTGGGATACACCGTGAATTTTGTTTTTAGTTTCAGAATTTCGTTCAGAAATAAATAAAAAATTATTAATAATAATATTATTATTATTATTATTATTATTATTATTATTATTATAACTTCTAAGAAATGTTTCTGATTTTTTTAGTTTCCAAGATGTTTGCATTCAAACGAAAAAGTCGCACTGAGTAGAATTTATTTTGCACTGAATTTATGAGGTGGTCGTGGAAAATGTTGTAAAAGTTTTTGTAAACCAATAAAATTCTTGTATTTGCAAAATATTAATATTTTTCTAAATATCCAGGAAATTTTATGCGAATTATTGTTTTTATCTTAAATATGAAAGTATTCGAGAATCATTATTAATATGGTAAATGTTAAAGTATTTGTAAAGTATTATTATTATTATCGTAAACATCTTACAAATCAATCAACTTTAAAGATCAACTCCTGAAACGAAAGAAAAGAGAATAATAACAAATAATTGTCCTCATAAACGCAATAATTTTGACAATTAATTCACTAAAAAGCATTTATTTGACAGACAAATCTTTAAAAATGAAATCTTGTCCACGAGAACACATCATTTGTTCTTCATTCTTTGCTGATCGCTTGGTTACTGATCGGAAGGCAAGAATCAATGTGGTCATTATTTATTTAAAAATCACGTAATTATTTTTATTATCAACATTTATTACTTCAATTGCATTAATTATTAAAGTTTATCTTAATAAATGACAAATATTCCGAGAAATCTGAGATGGCTGGACGGTGAAATGGATGCTTCTTGAGGACAACGTGGACGAAACATCATCGAAACATTGTTTTGTTTGTTTCTTCTTTGTAAACAAAGTGCACGAATTTGTCTGGATTGCAGGAGGAAAGAAAGTTTTGCAGGAAATTCTTCGACGTGATGAACGCTTACGATGAGGGATTGGTTGCTGTTTTCGTGTGGAAGGATTTTGAAAACTCTCTACATTGAGGCATGAAATGATAATCTCAACATCACATATTTACCCGGTATCATCAATTCCCATTACGCACTGATGTATGAAATGCCAATTTCAACATCGCTTGTTTAGTGCAGGTTGGCCGAATGGGTTTCGTTCCCGCATGCGGCGGTGATGGCGACAGTAGTAATGCGTCGCGTTCGAAACCCTGCCTGCACTGCCACAAGCGCCCTCGGAAAGGAGTGCTAAATAAATCGTTGACAAAAAAGCTATATAAATGAAGTACATTTACCCATTATCATTTCCTGTTATTATGCACTGATGTATGAAATGCCAATTTCACCATGACTTATTCACCCGTTATCATCTCCTAACATTGTGCACTGATGTTTGTCTTGCAGACCAAGCAGCAAGGTGCGTAGGAGGAGGATCATTTCAAAGCCACCCTTGCTATCTGGGTTTGCCTTAGAGGAGGCGATGTTGATGATGATGACGACGACGACGATGACGATGTTGATGAAGATGACGATGATGATGGTGATCAAAGGATTAAATTCTGCAGTCAAAGTACTTTAGTAAACGATAAGAAAGATGACATTGATGTTAAATTATGCTGTTAAATAGTAAACAATACTTTTTACGACACTCTTTTGCAGAAGGAAACTTGTAACATAAGCACAGTTCTGCTTTCAGTCTACGAAGTTGCGGAGATTGAGGTTCATCAAATATCCTAAGACGTTCGTTCATTGCATGGCAACATGGTCTTGTGTGATTTAGTGAGGCAGTTCAAATGCAGGGCAGACAAATGTAAGATATCTGCCAAAATGTGGACGAATTAAACAAGAATTCCATCAAGAAACTAGATGAAAATAAACAGGCAACAAAGGAATGGTGCAGTATATTCAGTACCAATATAATTACAAGGTACAACGGTTTCAGATGTTGGAGTTGTTCAAAAATCAGCTGTTGACACAAGAACAAAGATTGAAGTGAATAACGAGAGTTTTAAATGGCAAAACAAGGTTGTTACCCACGACTTGCCAGAATAAAACTCATTTTGAAGCTTCTCAAGGAAATATCAAACAGAAAAGTGCATAAAGAGGTTGCAGACATGTTCAGAATGGGAAGAAAAGTGGATCATATGGTCAACTATTTTCAATTCATAGTCCCATGGTGATCCCGAGTTATGCAGGGGACCATAAATATTCGGATGACGCTTGACATTTTGGAATAATGGTTTTATAAGGAAAATAAAATCAATCGTAAACAAATGAATTAATTTTTTAAAACGACCAAAATAAGACATTTCGAGTGAAGTGAGTACTTTTTAAGAGATCACAAGTTTAAAAGTTTAAAATTCAAATGGCCTCATTTAATTGGCTCATCCACTTAATTAAAGAAAACAGATGTGCTAATTTTTAATGAATTTTAAATGTAAATGCACTTCATTTGTGTAGCGCATAGCGTCAGAGGCGCTATTTTGTCAACCATTTATACAGAGTTGCTTCCCAAAGACTCTTGCAAGCGGTCCAAATCACCTTAGTTATGCACCGGACTTTAATCAAATAAATAAAAGAGACTCTTGCGGCAGTGCAGGCTGGGTTTCGAACACGACATATGAATTAGGATAACTTATAATAATGTAATATAATTTTATTTACTATCAATTTTAATAATGTAGATTTTTATTAAATAGTACTTTACAATTCTATAAATATATTAACAAAAGGAAAATAAAATTATTATTTATAATGCTGTAATATCATTAAATAAATAAATACATTTATCGAAGCCTCCAATTGATGTCACTGGTCTTGATTTGACTGCGAACAATCGTATCACCTCATATTCATGTGGTATCATCTCATATTCATGTGGTCTCATCTCATATTCATGTGATATCATCTCATATTCATGTGGTCTCATCTCATATTCATGTGGTATCATCTCATATTCATGTGGTCTCATCTCATATTCATGTGGTCTCATCTCATATTCATGAGGTATCATCTCATATTCATGTGTTATCATCTCATATTCATGTGGTCTCATCTCATATTCATGTGGTCTCATCTCATATTCATGTGGTCTCATCTCATATTCATGAGGTATCAAGATCGAAAAAACGACTAGAAACTTCAGTAATTGTTCACTTCTTGCATCCCCAGGAGTCGTCCATTAATTATGTCATCAAATTTAAGGTAATTTGTGACCCCCTCCCTCCCTTTGTTAATAACTGCCAAATTTCTAAAGATTCCCCTCTTAAAATTATGTCAAAAAACTGATACCCCACAAAAAATGTTTTGTTTTACAATTTTCAAGTTGTACCTTGTAACACTTTGAGTTTGTGACTTTTTTAAGATAAATAAAACGATTGTCAAACTGAATGTTATTGTCAATTTTTTAATGTCAGCTTTTATCATCTTCCCATGGGAAGTCAAATGTTCCTCTATTGTAATAATAAGCATAGTATCAGATTCATCATTTCCATCATTTTGTTGAATCAGACAAATCAACATCACCTTCATCTAACCATTTTCAGAACATAAAATATCAAAATTTTCTTTGTGTTCAATAATTGCCATCAGCTCTTTCTGTCGTTTGGCAGTCACTCGCATTGATCGAATTTTTTTATACAAACCAAAAAGAAAAAACAAAAAATTACAAATAAAAAAAAGGTGTTAATTTGTTATGTTATCGATCGCATTGTCGATGTTGTTGAACACGCTTCTTTAACATGACTTGTGAAGCAACACAGAGGTTACAGATTTTGCAAATCCGTTCAAGCAATGATGACTGAACTGAAAGACAATATAGATAATTAGGAAGAATTTTGAATGTTTTTGTCGAATGTTATGGTAAAAATGTTATCAACTTTAAAAGACTGAATGAAGGAAATGGATGGAATCTGTGCAAGTTGTTTTCCGAGACATTTGGTGCTTTAAGGCCTTCACTAGTTTGGTAAACTGGAATTTGTGGCGGAATGATTCTCTGAGATACAATTTCAAAATACTAATTACATTTACTAACAGTATTTCATAAATCTATCTGTTACAATTTAGATTTTTTATCATAAAAACAACACAGTTGACGTCAATTAATCTTAAACTCTCCTTCTCCTTCTCAAGAATTGTCAAACTTTTCAAACCCCTCCTGTATTTTGTTGACATATTTAACGACGGCCTCTTACCTCAGAATCGAAAAGTTTTAGATAACAAAAAATCCATTGATTCAAAGTATTTACATGCTTGATATTTACAGCAACAATAATTACATTAACAATAATAATCAATAAGACGAAGATTGTGATGATGATTTCCAAGTAAAAATATTTCTATAGGTATTTTCTGCGGAAAAATAACTCACTTTGTTGCTTACAAGTGCAAGACATGACTCGGTTGTTGGAAATCCTCCGAGTTCAACTCCAGCTCAACATGTGATCGAATAACGGAATGAAACATGTCCTTTTAAAAGATGTCCCTTTAAAACACGTCCTTTTCCTGGAGAAAGGCGCCCGAAAGTTTGGTGAGAAAAATTGAAGGATTGTTGAGGAGACGCGTGCTTCTGCATGCAGGAGGATGTTTTCTCAGATCCTCACTTCGTTTGCCGGGCGCCTGTTTTTCTTGTCTGCTTTAGGATCTGTTTTTAGTTCGTGCAAATTACTTGATAGATTACAGGAAAAACTGAGACAATTAATACTAATAATGACTCGATGCTAATAAGATTTTAATATATTTTATATTTTAATATTACATAATCACGTCAAATATAATAGCAATTGTTGTTAATATAGACAAGAATTATTATAATTCTAAGCTGAATGGCTTATATACGAGAGGAGGTTGTACGATCCAGGAAAACTTGTTTGATGTACAAAAGGCGTACAAAAACTCAGCTGGCACACGGTCCTTCCTTTCCCGTGGTACACTCCTTCTCTACATTCCCAACGTTGTCCTCATCATCCTCCACTTCATCATCCATTCCAGTCATGTCATCACTTTTATCGCTTATAGACGGTTAGTGAATCTGAAAAGATAAAAAAAGAAGCAAAAGTTGAGGAAACCCATTCTACTTACTCACGTATCACTGAATGTCAGAAGCTTTCAATTTCGGTTTTAAATCAAATAAATATCATTTAGAATAATAAATTATATTTAATTAATTTAAACAAATGTGGAGCGAAATCATTTAGTAAGTTTTTTTCTAAAAAAAAAAAAACAAAAAAACAAAAAACAAGCACAACTACAAAACAAACCTGTTGAATCATTCACAAACGTGAATGTCTCATGAATTTTTCAAGAATTGATTTTTAAATGACAAATTTTTAGGTTCACTTAACATAATTATTAACTATTAATTAATAATAAAAATCATGTATTTATTTATGATATTATATTATCATTATAATATTATCATTATTGATATTCAATATTATTAATATAAATTAATATTCACTATTTTATTATTAAAATTATTAATTAAGAATGCAGTTTATTTATTAAGTTGTAGCGGATTTTAGTTCTATGGACGCCGACGGGCAGACGATTGAGCCAGTTGTTTACATTTCGGGGGACCGATTAGAGCCAGGCTTCGATTAGCAGTTTGTGGTTTAATAAACGTATGGCAGCTATGTGACGCTTAACGTAAGTCAAACATTTCGTGCGCGTCGACAAAGTCGAAAGCCACAAACTTATGATGATTTACAGATCTTAATAGCGATTTAGGAGCTCAAACCGCTAATGATTCAGTTACCGTTGTGATTATACGGCGATGTGATATGTTGTTGATATAGTGATGAGACGTTGTGATTATGTGGTGATGTGTCTGCATGCCTGTAAATGTGACGAAGATGTCCGATTTAGCGAATGAAATATTTTTCATTAAACTCTTTAAAGGTTTTGAAGTTCTTGATGTTAGATAAAAACGAATTCACGAGTTGAATGCAACTAAAACAACAACCACACAAAAATGATCTTTTATGACTGAAACAATCTCATTCATCGATTAAAAGTTTCCAGCAAAATATTCCCAATTGAATCTTTTGCTTACCATATTTTATTATCTCCGACATGAAACGAACGAGAAATTATGGAGTGAAATCAAGAAAATATAAATGCGAAAGTTTTTTTTTTAGTAAACGAGGAAAAATTGTGGAATCAAGTCAAACATTTGAGGAAAGAAAAATACTGACCTCATAAGTTCTCAAAAAACGCATTTTGTCAACGATTGTGAGAAATTCAATTTTATCAAAACACGAGAGACAAAGAAACCAGCCTTTCCTTCATAAACAATTTCGATTTCTAAGGACCATTGGATTCGTCAGCGTTCTCTGCTAAAACTATTAAAAAACAATATGGAATATAAAGCAAATATTAGAAACGATATTTTTGATTTCTGTCGAACTGCGGTTCAAGACAAAAATTCAACATTTCAAAACAACGTTTAAATTGATGTGGTTCAGAAGACTTATTCGACCATAAGTTTGCTTTTAAAGTTCGAAAAATGTGCTTCTTTTTAATTTTTTTTCAGTCTTTTGAAAATCTGAAAGCTTCGAACTCAGGGCAAAATGTTTTGAAATTCACGCACTTTTTTATTGTTGAATTTCCAAGTAATTTCTAAGAAATCAGAAATTTGGTAGCGAAAAAAGCGTTTCGTAGATGAAGAGTGGCTGTGATCGATAATACTTCACATAACGACGTCTTCATAAGAAACTGCCAAGAAGGAGTCCCAATGCTTTTTTTTTTACAATTTCACGCTTGCCCCACTCGTGTGTGACTCACATCCTCCGGAAATGATCCATTTTAAATTTGTTTGTTTAGTCATAATCACTTCACAGCTATTTATAAGGTTTCCGAAACCGAAGTTTTTATATTGAAACTATTTCCTTAAAAGTTGATGCTCCAAAGCAACATATTTACACAATAATTTCTAATGAAACTATTCAACATCCCAGTGAACCAATTAAACGCTCAGAACCAGCTAAATTGTAACCCATTCAAATTAATCAAACTTTCGTGATGATCGGGTGTTCTGCATTAATTGTTAACGTTCGACACCCATTGCTTACGGTCGGTCGTCATGTGTGGCTAATTTAATATATTTTTCATTACAAAAACTTTATTTAATAAGCTGGGAGAATTCTGAACCAAATAATTCTAACCACACCATGATTGAAAGGAACTATCGTAATTTGTGGAAGATGAAACCTTGGTTTTTATGTTTTTTTTGGAAAGTTGCAGTCTACAAACTTGTATTTATCAAAATTATCAATCACTTGCAAGAAAAACTTGAAAGAAGAAATATTTGCAGTTAAATGTTTATTAAATGTATAAATATTCAAAGTTGTTTCAACAAATGCTACTTAACTTTGAAACCATTATGGAACCTTAAAATATCCAAGAAACAATTATTTTTTATAGTTTTCAATCGAGATCAACCACTGCAGAAATTGTGAATTCCTCACAGGAAAGAATGAAAGCAAAGAAATTATTTGAACAAAGCAAGTGATTTCCATGTAAAAGCAACTAAGCTTTAAGAATTTAAACTAAGCTGACACGTCACTGAAGCTAACTACACGATTGCAGTCCATGCACGAAAGAAAATCAAGTCATTGAAAACGATTTCAATTAATTAATGAGTGCCTAATTGAAGTAGTCGACCCTGTGCTGGTTGTAAGTGATGGAGGGATAGTCAGGAGTAAAGAGTCAGGTGCGGCATTTCCATCTCCTCGCTTTTACTCTTCCTGTCCTCTGCCGAAGTCTCCTCCCTCGACGGACCGGCCTCGTGTTTGTCCGGCACCAGGAGCGGAGGAGGCTCCGAGCAATTATTGGATTCGTAGGTTTTTTGCTTGGCGTCGATGGCAGGTGCCGGTTTGATTTTTTGTTGCAGAGTTAAACTCCCCTTCCTGTCGACCATGCTGCTCGATGTGTTCTTGCAAATCTTCGCCAGTTTCGATAAACTCTCGACGACGTTTTGTTTCTTTTTCGATTTCTTCCTGTCTTCGGTCGAGAGGTCGTCCGACGTCTGCTTGTCTGGAAACGAAGCGATGGTTTGAATCCAGCGATGAACTTTGAACGATTCTGTCTTCATGAGTTTCCTCAGCTGGTTGTCAACAGCAACGAACTTCACGCTCGAGTCCGATTGCTTGGCGAGTGTGGATTCTCTTGTGAACTTTGAACTTTCGACGACGTTCAACTTTTTCGAGCAGAATTTTTGTGTTGTGCCGAGAGCTTTGCACACGTCAGTGAGGAGGTGACATGGCTGAAGTCTGCATTCGTTGATAATAACAATATGAATGCTTATATATGTTAGTTTTAGAGAATCTTGCAAACAAACATATAGGATTTGAATAATATAATCACATAGATTTAATGATGACATCATAACTACGTAATAATTCTAACAATAATATTAATAATAATTAGATATATGAAAATAACTACACAAACATCATTGGACTTTTCAATAACAACAATAATCAGCTGACCCTGGGCCTCTCTCCTGCTGAACATGGTAAAGTGAAAGTGGAGCAGATGAAAACACATCGAAGTGAAGTTCGTCAACATCGTCGTCGTCAGGAAGGTTGGACAGGAAACTGTCACCTGTAATTTATGGAAACACCTGTGTGTTGTATCCATTGCAACATTTCGTATCAGGAGCAATTATTTATTTAGTGTTCATTATTATGATTAATTTGAAAATCAACAGCAAAACAAGGAATATTTGAAGAGGCATCCAATGTGCAACGGTTGTACATGTACTGGTTGAACTCACAATGGTTGTACATGGCATCACTGAATCCCCACAAACTCTCTCCGCATCCGTTGACATCGTTGGAGAATCCTGAAACAATGAAAGGAAATCCGTGTTTGTATTGAGCCGATGTTTTGAGCGCTTTATGTATCCGAATTCTTGTGTATCTGATTTTTTTTTCCAGAAATTTCATATATCAGAATCGTCTTGCAAATAATGCAAAATAATGAAAAGCCTTCAGAAAATAAAACGAATTATTATTACTTGTTATCCTTTTTAAGTCTTGCACAAAGGACTTTTTCTTAAAGTAAGCTTCACATATCGTGGAGTTAGAATTCATTGAATTGTTTATTTGTCGATTAAATTTACTCATTAAAAATTGAACAACAAATGAAATATAATTTTAGAACAATATTTTTGCAAATTCACACCCTTTCGCTTTTCAGCTCTCATTCAGCATTCATTGACACACAAAAACCTTTAAACGCATTCCAAAAGTTTGACTAGACGAATAAATGGACATTTTACTGCAATATATTATAAATAGATATATTATATATTATAAATATATAAATGATATAAAAGATTTGAAAATAAAATGTTACGGTGTTGATAATGATGATGATTTTGAATCAAGGCTCTTCAATCGACTATTTGTTTATTAAACAACCCCGAATACGATGCTAATTTCCCGGTGAACTTAAAATGACTTCAAATTTCACCAATGAAACGTTAATTCACTTTTAACCGCTTCAATTAAATAAACAAATCATTAAAATTCGAGAGTTTAATCCACAGAAGTTTTTCATTTTAATTTCAATCGAAAGTCAACTTTCTCAACTTCTCAACATCAAATTTTAGTCCCTTCTGAACACATTTGTTTTCATGAAGAAAAAACATTTAAAGAAATTAATATTAAATCTAATTAATGTTCAACAATATTACATCGTTTAAATAAATGAATATTTTGAATATCACGAGCCAAGTTGCAAATGTGTCCTTTCTTCAACTCGGCATTGTAAACAAGAAACTCATGTTAATTTGAGGACGATGAATGCTATGCATGATACATGACACGATGCATGCTATGCATGATGCATGACATGCTGCATGCTGCTTCTTGCTGACGGTGCATGGTGAATGAGGAGAAAGTGTTTCGAAGCATTCATGTTTTCTTGGAGAACTCATTTTTTTCTAAGAAGTTCAAGGAAAATTATAAAATGAAGGAAGCTGCAATGAATCGACACACGCAAAAAGAATGCAAATTGATGGCAGTTAAAATGCGTTTCTTTTCAATTCCTTCCAAGTTCCGCAGAACACATAGTTTGATGAGGACATGTTGAAATTCTTATCTCTGCTTTTGTAAATGGGAGCCTTCCCTGGAGCATGATTCATCACCATCTTCATTGATCTTTGATCCCACATTCATTCAAACTCAGTCATTCATCCATATTCATTCACTCACTCAATCATTCATCCATATTCACTCACTCACTCACTCACTCACTCACTCACTCACTCACTCACTCACTCACTCACTCACTCACTCACTCACTCACTCACTCACATCTCACCGANGATCCCACATTCATTCAAACTCAGTCATTCATCCATTCATTCATTCACTCACTCATTATTCATTCATTCATTCACTCACTCACTCACTCACTCACTCACTCACTCACTCACTCACTCACTCACTCACTCACTCACTCACTCACTCACTCACTCACTCACTCATTAATTAATTAATTCATTCATTCATTCATACATTATCATTTATTTTCATTAATTTCTCTCTCAGAATGTTTTCATTTTCAAATAAATGTTCTTTCCTTTCTCAAACTTTCAAACAGTTGACAGTCTTTAAACTCGTGTCAGAGTAATTGAAGGTCCTCATTTGAAGGCAGGTTGTGGGAATCACAAAATCAAGTCAAGTTTTCATCTCATCGCAACTAAGGCAGACATTGAATTAATTGTCTCAACAAGTTAAATGATGCTGATGACGACGACGATGATAAAGATGACGATGATGACTGTAGTGATGATGATGATGATGACTGTAGTGATGATGATGATGATGATGATGATGACTGTAGTGATGATGATGATGACGATGATGACTGTAGTGATGATGATGATGATGATGATGACTGTAGTGATGATGACGACGACGATGCTATTGCACTTTATTTTGCTTGACAGAGTTTCGATTGAAAGTTTTTCGTTTCTTTTGTGTTGAGTCGTTTGGAGATTTGCTGAGTTTTTTTTGTTGTTTTTAAAATAAATTTCGATTAATTTTAACGAAATTGATTTCTGTTTTTTGGTTGCATGAAACAATGACACTATTAGCGATCCGGCTCTTTTGGGCGTGTAATAATAATAATAATAATAATAATAATAATAATAATAATAATGATAACAACAACATTAATAATAATAATGATGTACTGATAATGATAATGATGGTGATGATGATGATGATGACGACGACGACAGCGACAACGACAACAACAATAACAATAATAATAATAAGCAATAATAATAATATTAATAATGACAACAATAATAATAATAATAACGACAACTACAAAAACAAAAACAATAAAAACAACAACAACAACAATAATGATAGTGGTAGTGGCAGTAGCAGTAATAATAATAATAATAATAAAATTAATAATAATAATAATAAAACAATAATCGCGTGAAGTGGGGATTCGCTGTTATTCATTCATTCATTCAATCATTCAGTCACACATTCATCGACTAGCATTCACTAATCCATTCACGGCATTGTAAGGTCTGCCCGGAATGTTTTGCAGTCAAATAATGAAATTCATTCATTAATTTGTTGTCGTCATGACGTCATCATCATCATCATCACCTCATGACGACAAAACACAAACCAACCTCTTAAGAAATTCCTCATTTTCCTCGTCCTACTCAACTGGGTGGGTGTTTTCCCTTGGAAGTTCGTGAGGGTCGGATCAGCCCCGTAGGTGAGCAGAAGTCTCACAAGGTGCAAATGGTTTCCTAGGACGGCATTGTGCAGGGGTCTGAAAGACGCAACTTAAGATTTTAAGATCCACTTTTAAGCATTCGACATGTCATCATTCTCACCTGCTTCCGTCGAGTGCCTTTGCATTCGGTTGAGCGCCATAACTGAGGAGCATGATGGAAGTGTTTACGTCTCCTGAGATCGATGAAATGTGCAGTGGAGTGGTGCCGTTGTTGTCCTGAACGTTGGCATGGACGGACTCGACGCTCAAGAAATGCCAGACCAAGTCCTGAAGTGAATTCAATTGCTTACGTGTGCATGCATGCACGAAGATGCATTCAATGCATCACCTCGCATCCTAATCTCGTCGCCTGGTGAAGCCTCGTCTCGGCAAGGTTTTTCTCCGTCACGACAGAAGCTCCTTCTGATGTTGAAAGCGACGACATCAACAAAGGTGGAACTGTTCTGCAGGTGTTGACGGTTTGTGGGTTTTTCCTACAGCGACCCCTGTTCGAGGATCTCAAGGGTGACGTGAAGAACCCGTAAAAAGACGGCTGGCTTGACCTCAGCACGGATGCAGCGACCTTGGAAAGTTCAACTAATTGTTGTCGTCGTTGCCAAGGAAACGTGATGGAGTGAAATTCTCACCTCGGAGTCATTTTTTGAATTTTTTCTTTTTCCTCCTTTCCCTCGTCGATCTGTCGATCCTCTGAATCTGCTGCAGGAAGGTTGAGTCCTCGGATGCATCTCCATGGCAACATCTGATTTGTTCGATGCAGTCAGGTCTTCCATCGGTTTGCTGAGTGCTGATTGGTGGGATTACAATTGGGGGGAATTTAATGATGTTTTCGTGTCATTTTGTGACTGTTCATACCTCAGTTTATTAATTAATAACATATTTGTTGTTATAATATATATTATATTATATATTATATTATATTATATATTATATTATGTTATAATATATATTATATTAATATATATTATATTATAACATAATTCATTTATATTATATAAAATAATATATTATATATATATATATATATTACATGTTGTAAATATGTAACAATTTCATCGCATATATCTGTTAATTATTAAAAATCCCTTTAAAATCCATCTGTAACTCCCACTTCCTCGTTCATTTTTTTTGAAACAAAAATAACCTTTTCCTGGAATGTTATCCTCCTTCATGACTCCTTCGATGGGAAGTGATGATGATGATGATGAAGAAGAAGAAGATGATGATGAAGAAGATGATGATGGTGATGCTGACTCATGCGGTTGACTAGCCTCATCTCCGATGTGTTGTTGCTGGTTTGAGGACGTCCTTGCTGAATTGTTTTGATCAGTTGTTTGTCGTTGTTATTGACAACAAGTTGTAACATTACAAATAACAGTGATATTTATTATTATTATTATTAGGTTATGATAATGCTAATAATAATTATATTACTAGGTTATAATTAATTTTAGTTATTAGGTTATAATTATTAGTAGGTTATTATATTGCTGATATTAGTACTCGAGTAGCATAATCATTAGTCGAGAGCTGAACGAGGTTCAACAAACGAGCATTGAACACCCGTCAAATGCTGCATCCTGTTTCGTAGCCACAAATCAGGAGCAGAAGTTTTCTTTTGAGATTTCGAGAATACAAAATAAGCGAATGTTGACATGAAATCATGGAAAGATTACAACTGTAAAGGCAGCCTGTAATGAAAGGCTCAATTATAAAATTGATGATGCCATCATCATCACCATCGTCGTCGTCGTCATCATCATCATCATCACCATCATCAAAGTAAGTCATCATCATCGCTTGACTCATCATTATCACCGATGCTCCTAGAAACACGTTCTGCAGTTTGTTACAGCAATAAAGTTATCATTGAGTTGACTTACGTGATAGTCACCAGCACCATCACCATCATCATCATCATCGTCGTCATCACAAACCACTATCATCATCATCATCATCATCACAACAATCATCATCACTATGACCATAATAATCATCATCAACATCACAAAATTACTTGCGATTCAAATAAGTGGAATTGTTAAAAGATTACATCATCTTTTGAGTGAAGGACTTGTTCAACTCTCAAGTAATCCTTCAAGGAGCTGAAACAAGGAGGAGTGCAAACGAAATAAAAGCATAAGCATCGCATCGCATCACATCACAAAAACCAAACATGTAACATTTAAATGCCTTATTACAACACAATAATATTTTGATAAATATTAATACAATAATATAAATATTAATACATAATATAGTTCTTAAGACAATCATAATATTATTATTATATAATTATATTATATAATTATATTATTAATAATAATATAATTGATGAAAACTATGAAAATATGCTGAGGACTCAAAACAAAAAACGTGGTCTTCAATGGTGGCCTTCAATGGTGGTCTTCAATGGTGGTCTTCAATGGTGGTCCACATCGACAAAAATATTTGAAATCATTTTTTGAGGACATTCAACTGATTTCTTCAGATATTCACTGAATATTAAATTATTGTTGTTAATTCCACGAATTCTTAGCGTGTGTTTATTTCTAGGCAAATAAGGTGAGTCCTCGTCAGTCGGTAAAAGTTGATAATTGAATATAAATCACTAAATAATAACG
This sequence comes from Hirudo medicinalis, assembly GCA_011800805.1. NCBI lineage: Eukaryota > Metazoa > Annelida > Clitellata > Hirudinida > Hirudinidae > Hirudo > Hirudo medicinalis. The sequence continues at coordinate 142,732 of MPNW01000161.1, read as the reverse complement.
ACCATAATTAAGAATGAACACCGACGATGGAATGCAAAAGGTCATCGTTATCATCACCGACAGTTGAAATTTCAAAATGTTGATAACAGGCCGACGCAAGGCTGTTGTAGGTCGATCCGGGTGGATGCAAAACAACCCGCGAAGCAACAAGCACAAGGATTCTGTCTGTAGTTGTATTTCAGACAACAACGACAATCCTCAACTCATTAATTTACAACAACAATCAACAACTACAACAACAACAATAATAATAATAACAATAGTAATTATAGTTCATTTTTATGGCGCCGTATGCAGAGCGTCAGAGGCGCCGCGGTTCTCCGTCCAGTGCTATTTTGAAGAGGTGAGTCTTCAACTGGCGCTTGAAGAGTTCGAGCGACGGTTGAGACCTGATGATGGGGGGAAGGTCGTTCCAGACGGCAGGCGAGGCATAGGTGAAGCCTCGATTGACGATGGATGATCTGTGGACTGGTTGGTGAAGGGAGGGTTGGATGTGGCTAGAGTATGATAAGTTATTAAGGAGATTTTGAAGATGATGCGAAGGTGTATAGGTAACCAGTGCAGTTGCCTCAGGCATTCAGAGCTGTTAAGGCTGGAATTGAGAAGAACGAGTTTGGCTAGATTATTTTGGGTGCGCTGAAGGGAGTGGAGAAGTGAGGCAGAGGTACCGTAGAGGAGGGAGTTGCAGTAGTCAAGACGAGAGAGGACCAGACTGCGTGCAAGAGCAGAAGTTGTGTCGACAGAGAAGAAATGGACGGATGTGTCTAATAGCCCAGATGAGGTGGTTGCATGATTTTATTACAGAGATGGTGTGCTGTTTAAAGCTGAGGTGGGAATCAAAGGTGACGCCGAGGAGTTTTAGGGTAGTAAGAAAGAAGAGTAGTGCCGGCGATGTTTATTGAAGATGGAGGAGATAGATTCTTGAGATGTGTGGGTGTGCCGATAAACATAACTTCGGATTTTTGCGGATTAAGTTGAAGAAAATTGACGAGATGCCAGTCATTAATGACATCTGTGCACTTACGCAGATTGTCAAGTTGTTCGGAGACACTGTGGTTGGAGAGGACAGAGTAAAGGCTCGTGTCGTCCGCGTATTGGTGAAAAGACACGTCGAAGTTCTTAACTATGTCGGACAGGGGTGAGGTATAAGTCGTGAAAAGCAGGGGTCCTAGGACAGAGCAAGGAACCCCGGCAAGGAGAGCAGCGGAGGGGGAAGTGTGATCGCCAAGCTTAACGTATTGAGATCTGTTGGAAAGGTAGGAGCGAAGCCACGAGAGGGCAAGACCGTCAATACCAAAATCAGAGTGGAGTCNGTTGGCAACAAATGACCGACGTTCGAACCACTGTTTCGTCATCATCATCATCATCATCATCATCATCATCACCACCATCATCACCATCACCATCACCATCATCGTCATCGTCATCGACATCATCGTCATCGTCATCATCGTCATCGTCATCATCGTCATCATCATCATCATCATCATCATCATCGTCATCATCATCATCATCATCATCATCATTATCATCAACATCATCAACATCATCGTCATCATCAACATCATCATCATCAACATCAACATCATCAACATCATCGTCATCATCATCATCGTCATCATCATCATCATCATCATCATCATCAACAGCCCATAAAATGAAAAGAATCCGTGCGTATGAAGTCATTTCAGTTTCACAACGACTTATTAAACTTTCCTTTAAGGTAGCTATCGCATGATGATGATGATGATGATGATGAAGGTGGTGGTGATGATGATTAATATTGTGGGGTAGTTTCTGTGATAACGATTTCAGGTTAAGGATAACTTGGATGACGTTGATGCCTGATTTCATTAAAAGTTTTGTTAGCCAGTTTATCAATACGTGGTCCTTATTAAATATCATCCCCAGTTCTCATGCACCACGAACCGTTGTAGCCCTCCGACCACACATTGTTTGTGAATTTGTCCTTCCATCCACCATGCATTGATTGCATGCCTAATTCATTTGAGAAAGCATCAATTCATTCAGCTCAATGTCACCACAATTCACCATCTTTCATTTCATATTTCACCATCACCATTTTAACAACAGCTTGTTCTCGGACAGCATCATGACCCTTTAATATTGATCAATGTTAAGGTTGAATTTTCATTCCAAATCTTCAAACAAAATCCCAGCTCTTCAAGCATTCATAAAATTATTCTCTATCATCTTTGTTGTCATCATCACCATCCTCGTTGTTGTCATCACTATCATCATCGTCATCATCTTTATCATCATTTGTCATCTTTAGCATCATCATTATCATCTTTATCAACTTTATCATCTTTATCATCATCTTTATCATCATCGTCATCGTCATCATCATCACCACCACCATCATCATCATCATCGTAGCTTAACATCCACATTATTATCGCCATCATCATCATCATCATCATCATCATCACCATCACCACCACCACCACCATCATCATCATCATCATCGTCATCATCATCGTCATCATCATCACCACCATCATGAGATGTTGTGCTTCCAGACACATTTTCTTCTCCAGGATTGAAACGACAAACGGAGTTTCACTTTCCAACTTTCTTAATCAAATATGTCTCATAAATATGAGTTCATTTTGTGTTTCAATTCAATCTTTTGCAATAAAAATGAGATTTAAACAAAGTCATCACCAACCAAATTAAATTTCTCGAATTTATTGGCAAAAATATCAAATTAAATCTTAATTAAATTATTTAAATTAAGCTTATTTCGAGCTCAAAGACTTTTTTTGCCTGTTCGAAACTGCGGGGAACCAAGAAGGTGGGCGGGATAAATGAATTGTTTGAGATAAGGCGATACAGGTAAGAAAATAATACAGGTGATATTGCGTTGCATTCCTCATGAACTCCTCTGAAGTTTTGCTTTCGGGGTCAAAATGCGTTTTGAATAATTAAGAGTTTCAACATGTGAACACGAGGTATGAAGTCAAATGTTTCTTGTAAAAGTTTTAAAATGAGTTCGAGTGCCAACAGGTGGGAGCATTCGAAATTCACCTGGTCACCTGTAACAAAGTCACGAGCAATGAGTAAAGGTGACACGAACTTTGACCCATGCGGTTATAATTAGCAAGAAATGAGACCAAACGCGAAGTAGTAATTTCCCAAATCGCTATTAGTGATCATTACGAGTTGCCATGGAAACAATAATTAATCATCTGGTATTACTTAATCACCACGCTTATTATTTAAACCAGGTTAAATCATTTTGAAGCACATTCAATTGAAAATGTCAACCAACGAAATTCGAAACAATTTGAAAATATGGAAAATAACATCCTGAAGCTGTTCTCCTGAAATGTTCTTCGCAGAAAGTCGTCCGTTGAAGTTGGAACGAAAGCGAGACTCGAGAGACACGTTCAACAGTTTGTCGATGTTGCAAATAAGTGTGCCACGTCATTCCAACTCAAAACAGTTGCTTACGTCAACAACAGCATGCGTCAACGCTGACACCAATGACGTCACCATCGCCACCATCATCGTCGTCATCATCACCTCCAGCACTTTCATTAGAAGCAAGCAGAACCCATCAAGAAAAGGGATTATCATTTCGCGTTCTCGAGAAAGAATGTGGTTTGAACAGTTTTTTAAATTATAACAAATTCCACTCACCAGGTTGTCTTGATGCAGGTGGTTGAAATACCTTGTCGTAGGAAGAAGTAAGAACCTGCAATTATTGGTGAACATCATCCAGGTAACAGAGTGATTAGCACGAACCATCGATATCAGGAGATAAGTATTCAACCAATCAATACGAATGGCCGTTTAAGGAGCCCGGGTTTTTCCGCTTCAAAAATAGCATCAAAACCAACCTGATTATTGGAATCATCCGAGTGTTGCTTCTGTTGATGCTTCCTCTTTGAAAGCTTCTGCTGTTCTTCAGATGGAGATGAGGACGACGAAGATGGCGAGGTGGAACAAGGAGGAGTTGATTCTGTGTCACGCTTCAGTGATTTTCGAAAGCAATTGCGCTTCTGTTTGTGATGTGCGTCTGAAGGGAGGTCTTGAGTGGACATGTCATCGTCAATGTACTCAATGGCAGAAGCACAAGACATCTTCTTCTTCTCAGCCTTTTTCAACTTGGGGGATGCTTTGACACAACAAGAATTGGAGGCAGGAATTTGATCGACCTGAAATTTGTTTGAGGACGGATCTTCCCTGATCTCCGTTAAAACCGAGGTGCACGGACCCTCAACAAGGAACTCGTTCGGCATCGATCCACTTTGAAGAACTTCGGATTCGTGATGGTCGGTAAGTTTTTGGGAAAGAGAAGGAAGGAAGCAACATGTTTGTTCAGGAGGAGGTTTTGTTTGTGACTGGTTTGAGTCTCTTTGTGCTTCGATTTCGAAGCCAGGAGGTGGTGGTGAGGGATCGATGACGATTGGTTCGTTGGCATCCAAAAGTCCTGCCTTCATGAACGGTTGGACGTTGGCGACGGGGATTTTTTTCGAGCTCCGATGTCCCAAAACTTTGCAGGAAGATCTGTTGGAGGGGGATTCGTTGGTGAACGTGTTTTCCATTCCCGCTGCGAAAGACAAAGTCGAGGTTCGAATCAAGTGAGGCGTTGACAAAAATCCTTTCATTTCACTTCTTTCGGGAAAAGTCGTGGAAGCCTCAAAATGAGTTGATTTTGAGTAGTTTGGAGGAACGATTATTTGCAGGTTTCTGGTGAACGTCGAATTGTTATTCTTAACGAGTGGAGACAAATTCTGAGATTTGCAGGCGTCGAAAACATCCGAACACCTGCTCTGATGCACAGCCTCGTCTTTCTTCAACAACTTGCGAAGATTGGAGCCCATTTCGTGGAACCTCACGTGTTTGAAGTCGATGCCTTTCGAAGGAACGTTCGGCACGAAGAACTGCTGACCGCCCTCGGGATTCGAGCAGAACTTTTCAGGATGAAGTTGCGGACCTCCGTGAAGAATCAGGGAACTGTTTACTTCGGTCCTTTGTTTTTCTGGGAAGAATAAATTGCTGGGCTGCTGCTGAAGTCCTCCGAGATTGACGTGGAAGTTTTGATCGGAGGACGTCAGCGAGGAGCAATTGGATGGCAGGTGACGTGGAGTCAATTGAGTGACTGCGGAGTTGTGTAAATGCGCAAACTGGATGAGCTTACTTGCCGAGAATTTCCAGTTGGCGAGAGATTCCATAGTGGAAGGAGCGTCATCCACGAGAATTGGATTGTCGAAGTTTCCGGAAGGTGGCAGGGCAGACGATCTCACGTCGTTGCTGGCGAAATCTATCGGTTGAAGATCCGGTTGGAGAATCGTGAGACGTGGTTTCTTCAGCGAAAGATCCAGCGGTGATTCGGGGTCATCAGAACAGGATCTTCTCTTCCTGGCACACGTCAAGTCGAGGGGTTGATCGTCCGAGTTCATCGGGTGGTTCCTGGGGAGGGGTTCACTCAGAACGAGGGTAGAAGTGGCTAATCGTTCCTTCCACGAGTCGTTGTGGTAAAGTGGCGCATCCTGTTGAGCAGACGACGTGATGGAAACTGATGGTATGACCAGCGAGTGACTCCTGAAGTTCGATTGGTCCCAGGTCATGGTGGAACTGACGACATTCACCATGGAACGATGTTGTTGTTCATCCATTCTTCTTCGGTCCTTCCTTCCTCGTCGAAACCAACATCAGCAGTTCCAACGAATCTCTTCACAACAGTCGACCACAACGAACAGAGAGAAACGATGCATTTTCAACCAGCGCCCTCTCTCCTTCTCCTCGCCATCTCTCCTTCGGTTCCCTCTCTCTCCAGCGCATCTTCTCTCCTCCTGTGCAATGTGCACCGTTACAGTATAACTCATTCAACAGAGGCAATCATTCAGCCGGCCTACAACGTATTATCATAGACGAGCGTATCGGGCACATGCCAGCAAATGCGTGGTCGGTGGGCTACGTCGCTCGTTCTTGGTGTAGCTAGGTGTGTCCGATCCCGGGTATTTGAAGATTGGTGGACCGAAGTTATACGCTAGTTTGCTTTTGCTCCCCACTTTGAGAAACGCCATTTGCAGATGGGGGACAAGGGTTGAGATTTTTATCGATTTTTCTGCGAAAATTCAAAAAAATCTTAAATTTTCAAATCAACGACTAACACAAGAATATCTACCAATTAAATCATTTTTACAGGAAGATTATTCATTGGGTTAATTGATTGTCCAATTGGTTATTTGATCGTTTAATCAATTAATCAATCAATTATTTGATCGTTTAATCAATTAATCAATCAATTAATCAATCAATTATTTGATTGGTTACTCAATTAATCAATCAATTAGCGCTAGGAATATAATATTGAAGTTAACATCAGATTTGATGCTCTGATATAAGATTGTCGTTGATATCGCATATATCTTTTTATTTATCAAACTGCTTTCGGGTCATCACTGACGTCATCGTCGTCGTCAACAATCACCTTTTTATCACTTGAATGAACACGAAAGCAATTACTTGGAACAATGCACCCGTGAATGAATGCATCGTGCATTAATTGGACTCAGAGGAATGATTAAAAACCACGGCATCTTCCAGCAATTGTTTCATAAAAATGATGGTTTTAAATGTTAAAATGAACAAAAATACGGAATGTCATCACGGCATTCAACCCTGCATCGACCTTGAGGTTCTTTCTGAACGGAGGTAAACAGACCCAAGTGAAGAAGCAGACGAAGAAAGTGAAGATATTGACTGGAAGATTAGAAATGTGAACGTTTGAAATGATTACGACTTTTAATTAATTAAAATAACATTTAAATGAAATTTATTGCTGAACATTCGTAAGTGACATTAAGCAAACTATGAAATTTCAGAACATCTCTTAAACTCTATTGGTCTCCAAAGAAATGCTGAGGTCATAAGGTCACCTAATCGACTCCACATGACGTCATACGAGCACTTGTTGACCCATCACCTCATAACAACAGAAGTGTAACCCTTCACATTGCCAAAATAATCGACCTATGATCATTTTTCAAAGCTTTGTTTGTCACTCAAAGTGATGACGATAATGACGACTACGATGACAATGACGTTGATGATGACGAGGATGATGACAATGACTAGGATGACCATGGTGGTGAAGACTATGGCGATGACGATGGTGTCGTAAAGACAAAGGTTGTCTGTTTGTTAATTAACACCGGAGTTGGTGGCTTTCGTAGGCCACAAAATGCCAGCGAAGCATATCGATCGGAGGACAGCAACCTGCCTCGCGGAGCAACATCATCATCATCATCATCATCATCCGCTTATTCTTCCTCCTCCTCTCCCTCTTCCTCTTCGTCATCATCATCATCATCATCATCAAGTTGTTCTCTAAATTTTCTATTCAATGTTCTTCATTAGTCTTTTTTACTGTTCTGGTGAATATCGTTATCATGACTCCTCTTCATTATCATGATTT
>MPNW01000161.1:105168-118659 GCA_011800805.1 Hirudo medicinalis | reverse complement strand
TATATAATATGATGTTATTTATATAATATGATGTTATTTATACAATATGATGTTATTTATATAATATGATGTTATTTATATAATATGATGTTATTTATATAATATGATGTTATTTATATAATATTATTTATCTAAAAAAATAATTAATTGTTTATAACTTCCTCTTCATAGCTAGACGATTAGGACGGTGCTCCAGCAACGGGAAATTATGTTATTTATATAATATGATCTTATTACATCTTATATAATCTAACAATGTGATCTTATTTATATAATCTTATAATATACAAAAACTTATAATCTAATAATTATAACCGATTACATAATCACTATTTTCTCGTAACCTTGTAACGGTTTGTACCTTTTATTCAAGCGTTATTCCGGAAATAGGCAAGAGACGTCTTTATAACCCATATTACACGTAAACACTACCGAATGTCGGTTGCTACTTCAACTCTCAATATCCCTGCTTCATTTGTACAATTCTTTTATTTTTTATGCATCGGCGACAATGTGGAGAGAACATAAAAATGAAAGTTGTTGGTGTTTTTGATATTTTATTGATCAAGTAAAATTGTTAGCTGCGCCACTTTTGATTAAAAAAGTTGGTTGTTAACGGGATGTGATAAAAATTCTACTAAGCTAATAAACATCAGCATCTCCTCTTCTTCTTCGGTTTGCAAAGATTACTTCGGCTTCTGCTCCTCTTGGGTTTGCAAGACTTTCGCTTCTTCTTTTTCGGCCTGCAAGCCTTTTTCTTTTTTTTCTTTGGTTTGCAGGCCTTCTTCTTCTTCTTCTTTGGTTTGCAGGCCTTCTTCTTCTTTTTCTTCGGCTTACAAGAAATCTTTTTCTTCTTAGGTTTACAGATAGGAAGTTTCTTCTTTTTGACGCAGCTCCTCCTCGATTTGCGCAACTCATTTTCTTCCTCCTCCAACCTTCTTAAGTCCATAAATGCCTAATGGTATGTAGAACTTAACGAATAAAATCGATCGCTTAGGACTTCACTTGACTTTATATCCTCCTCAGTTGACTGTCCAATCAGAGGCTTAGTTGTAGATTATGTAATTCAATTATTGACGTCATAATTCGATGAAAAACATGGAATGTTCCTACAAACATTCAATAAATTTATTCAAATTATACATTAGTTGCTAAGTGATTTTTATTTAAAAACGAATAAAATATTTTAATATTTTTTAAACATTTCTTTCAAATATTTTAACATCCAACAGTTGTCAATCAACATGAGACATCTTTCATCTCAAGCAATTAATATGAACATAAAATGAATAATTTAATATTAAAAAAAATATTATTATAATTATTACGAAGTCAGGTGCAACTTTTCCTCTTCACTTTCTGAGCGAGAGATCGTTTAAGAAATAAAGGAAGAGGTATTTTCAGATTCATATTTTAAATTCTATAAATTTGTATCGACTGCTAAATAATTCATTCCTTCAGGTTCATACTGTTGGACGTCGCATAGTTTTTTTTTTATTCAGAAAATCACTTTTTTTTTTTACTTAGAAGCTGCTTTCTGAAGATAATCCTTTGCAGTTCAACTTGGGGATTTTACTCGAAAACATAACGATGGAAATCCTAATCTTTGGGAAACAAATTATCTTTTCCTTGATTAATTTAAAATATTAACATAAAAAACACATAAATCAGTTGGTCTCGAAGGCAAATTTCGTAGAAGATAAAATTGTTCACGTTCTGAGAAAGTTTGACAATCTTGTAACGAACAAATCACCGATGCCCGATGAAATACATCCAAGATATTGAAAGTGGTCAGACAAATAACAGCATGTTTAAGTTTATGTTCCACTTATTCCAAACAATCCATTTACTGTGGACACTAGACATTTTATGGTTTATGGTTATATGGTTTATTATTTTTTTTTAATATTATATGGTTTATTTTACAGTTTATGGATACTAGAGCTTTTGATTCATGCAACAAAGTAAATGTTTACAAAGATATTCAAAAGGCAAAATTTCGCACAGCAGACATTTATTTAAATTAGAAATTGTATCCCTCTTGCTGAAGCGAAACATCGAAACAATAATTGTTATCCGACTAATCAATCACGCAAGCACCGTCTGAGGCAATTCTTCGGCAACAGAACGATGAAGATGTGAAGTGACGTGCTTCGGCAAATTGTCTACGCCTCGAACACCTCCCGAATTTATTTATTTATGTTTTTTTTAAAAGACAAATCATATAATTAGGATTTATGAATCGACTTTTTTGAACGAAAATTGTTTTAAAATTTGTTTCAGTGAGATTTAAGATGGGTTCCACAGGTATTCTTATTACATGATATTGCGTTTGCAGCTTACTTTTAGAGATTGTAGATCTGCTTTCAGATAGTTTTAAAAGTAAGGCTCAACGTGTCCATAACCATTTGAAGGCTTCATAGATGATTATTAACCTTTGATATCTTGATATCAATCGATATATTTTATAAAATAATTTGTCAACATATTCAACATTTGATACATCAATTCAATTAATTTCGAAAGGGCGAATGACTTGGGTCGTCTATAAATGAGTATAGCGAAGTATTAAACAAATTGAAATTGAAGATATAAAGTTTTGTTTATACTTTTGAATAACTAGAATTTTAATACTAAGAAAATCATTTAATTCTTATAAATATTGCTCATTTTACCTATATTTTGAACTCCATAGAAATGCTGTGTTTGTGTTATGGGTTTGAAGTGATTAGTGGTGAGTTTCTTGGTCAGCCGTATATGATTTACCTGAAGCGAAATTAATTTAGCCATTTTATTGATTACTACCAACCACAGGAAACCAGGATTTATATGTTTTTTTTTTATCATAATAAAAGGTAAATGAAATTGCCATTTTTAACGTGTGAAATGCAAATATTGGAGATACTTTCTGACATGTGATTTTGTTAACAGCTGAATGAAGTTTCTGATAACCAATCAAGTCAAATGAATTCACAAGCAGAAATTGAGAATAACAAGAAAGTCAGCAAATTAAAAACATTAAAAATAAAACGGAGAAATTTTTTGGAAAGCAAACTTCAAAATGTTGGATTTAATTTTTAATTTGAATTAAAATTCCCATTTGAATTTTATTTATTGCAAATATTTCTTACTGTAGATTTCTTGGTCTCAATATAAATCAAAATGTGAAGATTTGGTTAAAACCTTTGGTCATGTTCCAGATTCAGAAAAGTTAATCTATGGTATTTTGCTTAATACAAAGCTTTAGTGTTTATATTTAAGATAATGAATTCCTTGTAAAATTTTTAGATTGTACTTGTGCCTTACACAAAGATATTTTGTACCAGGGAAGACTGTATGTATGTCTAACTGGATTCTACTTTCATGCTCAGGTTTTCATGAAAGATACTATAGTAAGCGATTTATTTAATATATCATCTTTAAATGCTCGTATGCAAACATGTTTAGTTTAATTTTTGAGACTGAAAGTTTAAATTTGAATGAAATAACAATATTTCTGTGTCTTGAATAGCAAGTTGTTAAGTGGAATGATGTCTTGAAAATGAAAAGATGTAAAACAGCCAAGTTTTTTCCAAATGCTATCCTCATTGAAAGCAAGAATGGTCAGGTCTTCCTGACCTCATTTGGATCAAGAGATAAAACTTTTCTCTTGATGCACAGACTCTGGCAGTGTGCGGTCGAAGGAAATGTAGGAATTGCGATTTATTACGAGTTACGAAAAGTCAACAAATTTATGTTCGAAGGAAATGTCCACGCCCGAGATGAATCTCTGGATGCGATATTATTACCGAGATCTGAACTTAGGAGATGGTTCCAGAGTTATGAGTCCGCAGAATCAAAAGCGATTCCTCAAGAAAATTCAAAATCAATTGAAACTTCTGCACCAACATTTCTCTGATGATTTTATTCAGGTAAATTTTCTTGTCGAATTTGCGACATCGTTCGTTCGTGGGCCCGGTAATGTCGGAACATCTTTATAATTAAATGCATTTTACTTGGTCGACGTAATAAACTTGACGAAGAATTGAAAATTTGAAAAAAAACCAGTCATCCATTCACTTTGTCAAAGAACATCTTCAAGAAGGCTTGACAAATAAACTGGTTTTAAGATTGTTTCAATTGTTAACGATCGTCACCTCGAAGTTAATCTTGGGACGAGATGAATTTAGTGCCCATAAAACCACTGAATTTTGAGAGAAATCGTTAACTATTTAGATGCAAGTTACGGTCGGTGCCATTGCAATCGTGCGGTTACATCGCGGATGCATCGAGTTAATAATTTAAATAAACCTGCATAAATAGGTTAAATTCAAAAACAAACTTAATAATATTTGTTTATCTAATAGTAGCTTAAAAAAGTTGCTAGTGAAATGCACAAGTCATTGATGAAATCGCATACTAAACAATCCTGATGTCTTTGTTAAAGTCGACGACTCTTGAATGCTTCTCAATGATTCATGTTCTTCGTTCTCTGATTTTGTGCTTGATTATCAACTCAGAAGTTCACAAGAAAATCACTACTTTCAATTTCATAAGATTGCTTCAAAATGCAGAGAAACGTTTAGAACCAGGAAATTAATTTCTGATCTAAGCTGCTTATAAATTGATAAAGTAAGATTTTGGTGATTAATATTCTCAACAGGAAATTAAGTAGGAATAAAGAAGAATTTAGAATTTATAAATATTTTCCTATAAAAGCCACTGCTAACTCTGAGTATTTCTTGTTTGTTTGTTTTGTGGAAAGCTCATCATGTTTCAGAGGTTGACTCCAACTTTTGCCAGGAAGGCCAGAGTAAATTTATCTTTAAGTAACCACTCGCCCGTGAGACCCCGCACTCCGGTATGGATTAGAATCCGGGCCGTCTCGATTGAAACTAATGAGTGTGCAAAGTTCTCTTCATTTCTTTTCTTTTTCAGGAACTTCAGCTTTTAGGCAAAGAAAAGTTCGAGGATCGAGGACAGAGCGATTCCAGCGGCACAGCTGTCGGTTTGAATCTTTTGAGCATCCCCCCTTCATTGATGGCTCAAATTTTGATAATGACTCCAATGATGGCAGTGAAGTTTTTTCTGAGGATTTAAAAGGAGTTTCTCAAAAGTCACATTCGCTCCTGAAATCCAAGAGAAACAACACATTTCCACTAAAGAAGCCTCGTTCTCGTTCGTTCGAACATTTAGAAAGAGAGCTTCATAAAGCCGAAGATCCGAGTCGTGGAAGTAAAGACGGCAGAAAGGAGAAACAAGAGCAGAACGTAGAAGGCGGAAAGATTCTTCAGGTCCGTCGGGATACTCCGGACGCGGGCTCGGAGGAATCGGGACGAGATTCCGACACGAGTGAGCGTCGATGATTTCATCGTCTCGAATTTAAATTTTGCTTTCTACATGAACTCTTATCGTGCCTAACTTAACATCTCGACCATATTCATTAACACCGCTGCTCATGAAAAAGATTCCAAATGCTGCGGCCACTCCCACCTTCCTATTTCGGTCCTCGACGAAACCCTCGATCTTTCTGCCGATAGCGTCTTTCAACTCTGCTTCTCGGATTCAAAACTTTACAGAGATTTTGTTAATTCGAAGAAGACGTCCGGTGAGATTGAGAAGAAAGCATGCAAAATGAAATGATCTCGCATGCCGTTATTTTCGTTCGGTTTCGTTTTAAAGTTTTTAAGAGTTTCGTCTTTCGCGCGTCGAAGCATTTCTTGCTTCGTCGTCTTAGTTGTTGCTTGGAATGGTGATCTGAGGTTATTCTTTTCACTGATGACTTGTAATGTTTGCCTTAGTTTGCCAATGTGGAGAGCATGAAGAATTACCTGAAGTTCTTCTGGACAATATTTATCCTGTCAATGTTAATGTTTTGTTCAAACATGTTTTTCACAAAAGATGTTTTTGGTCAAAGGTGCTTGAGCTAAGAGGGGCCAAAGGTTGGTTTGAACTATGTTTGTTTTGGTGTGAGTTTATTGCATTTTTGAATAATTTTTAATTTCTTCTTGAAAAGCATGTGTTTTGACAATTTTGTTTATGATGTTTCTTGATTAATTTTGTGGCATGATATTTAATGGTATTTACCTAGTCAATTAATTTTACTTAATCTTATTTACTTTAATAAATGAATTTATGCTCCCATTTAACTCATCACTTAATTGACAGATGTAGTCTTGTCTCCGTGGACCTCCGAGGCAGATGGGAACGGTGCACGGGTGAGGAACATTGCTTACACTCTCTCCCTCAACTACCCCTTCAGCCCCAAACACTCGCTCACGACAGAAAAACAGGTTTTAATTTTATTAATAACAGGTTTTATTTTAAAACCATTCATTTTGTTTTATTTTAAAACCATTCATTTTGTTTTTATTTTAAAACCATTCATTTTGTTTTTATTTGGCTTGCTGCCGATCGAGATGTTAATCATCATCTTGTGAGCATTTGCAAACGTCCGCAATTTACGTAACACGGTAGCATGAAATATTAACTTAGGTATTGTTCGGTAATCCATCATGCATTCGTCTAACTTTCGCCGAAAGGTGCTTCATGTGGACAGCACTCCTGGAGAGTTTTACTTGGTGGACACCGAGTGCGTGAACGACGGCTTGCCGTACGGAGAAGATTTCTACATTCTCAACAGGTGATCGAAATGGTGGCATTTTTTGTCGTTATTACGTAAGCAATTATTGCTTCTACTCTCAAACAGATATTGCATCAGCAAAATTTCTGAAAGTAGTTGCAGACTTCGCATTACCAGCCAGATCAAGTACAGGAAGAAAGTTTGGGGTCTCGTTAAATGTAATTTGTTTCCTTCTAATTTTCACGTGATCTAATTCCAGATTTAATGCTCATTTAATTTCAGCTTTTATTGATAAAAATGCTACAGCTGGAATATTGGAAACTTTTAACATCATGGGTGAGATGAATCAGTTACTTACCTTATTTGACATAAAATAAAATCTTTTATTGGAAACCTTAAAAAAAGTAAAAGCTGAAACCTGTTTGAGATTAAGTACTTGATTATTTCAAACCGTGTTTTAAAGGCCACTTGCTGAGACAAGAAGCCAACCAAATGGCTGATTTTCCTGAAACGATTACAAACAACGACGTCCCGGCAAGGAAGAAGCCATTGAGAAGGAAGCACATTGACAAACCTTTCAGCAGCCCAGAGAAGGCATCTTCTGATGAAAATCAATGCAGCAACTCTCCAGATGGACCAGCCTCTGCCAACATCAGTCAAAGCTCAGGTTAGTACTTTTTAGTCGTAGAAGATTTATGTGCATTGAATTTCTGCGTCAATTTACACCACAGTCGTCGTGAGGCAGTTCGTCGACAGCTTGAGGAAGAAACACGATAAAAGATGGTTCTATAAACTGACTTTTGCTCGGGCGGTTCACCTCGTGACGGCTTTGTGAGCATTACTGCAATTATTATTTAATCAAAATGCACTACTTGAATTATTTAGTGAAAATACTTAATTACTTTTCAATTAGTGCTGTCATGTTGTGCTTCTTCAACATCTTCCTCTACTTCAAAATGCACTCCTTGGAATCTGTTACATCCCAGTTTGAGGCTCAACTTCAACAGGATGGGTAATTGCAATGATCGTTGTAAATATGTAACCGTAACTGCAGTTACCGCATAATTGTAATATTCTCAGCAAATAGGTAATCATAGCAAAGTTAGATTATAGCACACGACATGGAACGTGTTCCGCCGATCATGAAATTGCGATTCCAAGCGAACCTCGTGACACTGATAAATATTATATTATGATGTTGAGGGTTTAAATTCTATTGAATTCCAACAGAGCCCCAGACATCAATACATTCCATCACTTTACCAATGATCTCGAGAGTGCAGGCGACATGAAGAGATGGAAGGACACCATGAGTTCTTTGGTGCTCATGATGGAGGACGTGGCACGATCCGTGTCGCAGCTCGAACAAATTATTGCCCTAAAACTCAAGGCCAAGGAATGATTCAAACGTGCATTTATTATTCTGAGATCGTCACATCAAGTTAACAATGATAAATATTATATTATGTCCATCTGATATTGTCATAATATTTTCAAGAGTATCACCCTGCTTACACAGAAGATTCATCTTTTACTATTTGAAAGATGTGTGATTGGTGGAGGATGAACCAGGTAATTTCTCACGATTTTCCACGAAATAACAAACACGTTGAAGGTTCAAACAAACGACACAAAATAAATCTTTTAAAATCGAAAGAGCATCGCAAAAAACTGGCAGCTAGGAAAATTCAAAAAATATTGGGCTAATAACTTATATAGCTTGGCTTGTCAACAACAAAGTTCTCTATCAAGATTGGACAAAACATCGAATGGGAATAAAATGTCTGGCTCCAGCTACACGAAGAGTTGAGGCAGTTGGCATTCCAAAGAAGCTTCCTTTACTTGGAGACCTCGTGGATGGCATGGGCAAGATATCCAACGTTCGCTGAGGTTATTCCAGCAACAGAAATTCTTCCATCTCTGGTCAAGTAGACCGAAAACTCCTTCACTAGCCTATCAACCTGTAAAAAAGAGTCTACTTGAATTATAAGTTCTACTCAGATGTGCATGGTCTGCAAATTTGCAGTAGTTGAATGTCCAGTTCTTAATCACACCATAAAAACTGGTCAGATTAAGATGAGAAATGTGGTATAGCAATTTCCATTTTAGATTTGAGTTGGGGATTTAATGGGAGTCTGCTCATGTTAATGATGCAGTTAGACAATGTATCAATGTCAAAGGGCATACCTAGCATTCACTAAGGCCTAGTTAGAACAAGATGGACAATCACAACGACATTTTTGAAAAGAATGTAATTATAGACTAACATTCTTTCATTGATTAGAAATTAAGTACCTTAAGTGCATTGTTATTCTAACAAATTAAATTTCAAATTTAAAATAATTTGATGGTTGGGTGCTGTGTGCCTGCTGAATTATGCTTTTTGCCAAGCTGCTTCTAGTTTCCATGATGTTTAAACACCATAACTATGATCAAATATCCTCCATAAATGTTTAAAGTAAAAAGGAAATGATTATTGAACCTGCTCTGGCTTGAGTCCTGTGAAACAAAACATTCCAATCTGATCAACGATGTGCTTCCAGTTCAACTTGGAACCTTCCTGTCTCAAGTTATCTTCCAACTTTGACCTCATCGAGATTATTCTATCAGCCATCAGCTTGACATCAGCAAGCCTCATAAGAAAGACATCCATCACTCAGAATGTTGCTTCATCAAGGCCTAAAAGCTTAAAACTCACCACATCTGCTTCAATTCAGGGTTCGATAGGATCGTGGTGACGATGCGTGAACCATGGAGAGGAGGATTGGAGTACATCGGTCTGATCAAGATTTTCACCTGAGACATGACCCGATCTCTTTCCTCTTCCGAGGTACACACGACAGTGAAGGCACCAACTCTCTCTCCTGGTAAAATAGAACAATTAAATGCAAGGATCAAGAGATGGTGGATAAGTGGATGGTTTTGCAGACAAAACAAGTGGCGCACATCCATGTCTGCAAAGACATTAAACCCACCATAGAGTCCCATATTCTTGGCAAAAGACTGTGAAAGTAGCATGGTGGGATGGCCATCTTCAACAAACAGCCTCACTGCATAGGCATCCTTGGCAGTGTCTCCACTTGCAAATCCCTGGTAAGCCATGTCAAAATATGGAAGGAGTTTCTTTTCTTTTATGAGGGCACTCAACTCCTTCCACTGTTCTGGCTGGAATTTTTTTTGCAATTTAATTAGCACAACTAATACAACTACTTACAACTGTAAGAACATTGTAAAGTTGTAAAGACTTAAGAAAATAGATATCAGCAGGAAATTGAAACCACTATTTAGAACATCCTATTTGGTAGTTCAATATAATTGCTAAAAAATAAAAATAAATTCAAAGTTAAAGTGGAATCCACAAGACAAAGCAATCGAAAGCATGCAAAATCAAGTAACAACCTTCTAAAGGGTCTTACATTAAATGTGAGTGGTTAACCAGAAATCAATCAATCATAATGCTAATAATCACATCTTATACTGACCTTTGGGTCGACTCCTGTAGGATTATGAGCGCAGGCATGCAACAGGATGACTGAGCCCTCTGGAATTTTCTGCAGCAAGAAATGAGGGTTATTTAGAAGGGCTTCAATAAAATATAGTTTCTAGCAAATTAATGAAACATTAATTAATTAATTGAAAACAAACATACACTGATATCCTCTAAAGCTCCCTTGATATCAAAAGTGATGTTCTTTGCATCATAATATCTATATGTGCTTGTCTCCAGACCGCTGTGCCTGCGATGGCAACATCGACCATTAATTCCAGCCAAGAAAATATTAATAACAATAATTAGCCCTCATTACTTCATTATGGGGATGTGGTTACCCCAGGTAGGACTAGGCAAGTAGACTGTCTTGCTGAGCTGATGCCACTTGGCCTATTATGAATAGATTACTTATTTCAGAATGACTTTCTTCTAAAACCATCCAAAATCTACATTCATCAACCACCAACCAGGAAAGCTGCTCCAACCCTCAAAGAACCAGTTCCTGATATAGTTTGGACTGTGCAGTTCTGACATGACAAAAAATTATGGCACATTCACTTCATAAATGAACAATTTTTTTTAAAGAAGAAACCTTGATGAAAAATGAATTAAAAATATACCAGTTTGTTCTTCACAACAAGACTGTCTTCTCCAAAAGCCAACTGAGCGACTAGTTTTGCAAACTCAGGCAACCCTCCTATGGGCAAATATTCATGATCCAAGTTACTTTCTGTTAAAATTTTTTCTGCCTGAATAAAACAAATGCAAGTAAAATTAATACAATTAAGCACTGGACAAAAATTATTGATTGTCTAAAATTCACAGCTTACTTACAAAAATACTTAAGTAATTACCTTCTTCACAGATGGCAAGACAAATGGCTTCCCATCATCTCCACGATAAGCACCAACTCCTAAGTTTATCTTTTTGGCATTAGTGTCTCTTTTGAAGGCCTCAGTAACTCCCAAAATGGCATCAGGGGGTCCCATTTCCACATTGCTCCAGTTTAAACTTTTGAGAAGGAGAGTAATATCAATTATGGATTTCTTAACGTACACGAGATACTAATAAAAAGGAAACAAATTTTCATAATTAAATTAGTCCTACTCATGCAACACCAGATACCCTCCGTACGTAATATCTTAAGTTGTAAACAAACGTTAAATCAATATCGAAAATGTCTTAAATTGAACTAATATAAACTTACTAACCCCGATAAACATCTGGATTGACTCATTTTCTTTAGCGAGTTTATGGGTGCCAGAAACTTGCAGGAAATGATGTAGTTAGCAGTCAAACTCCTCAGTGCCATAATGAACGAGCTGGAGTAGAGATGCTTTCCAAGGTCAAACAAATTAACAAATTGCTGCCACAAACTTCGCCCTAGTAGAAAGGAACTTTAATCTCACGATCTTTTAAACTTTTATAAGCAGGTAGCAAGTCGCGACGGAGACATTTATGCACAACATTAACCTGTCGAACGAAAATATCGAATGAAAATTATTTTAAATTTATGTATAAAATTATTTAAAAAAAACTACGCTGATATTTATCAATTTCTAACTAAACAACACCAAGCGATTCCTCGATGTTCAATGAAATTTATCTGTGTCGTAAGATAAGAATGAGATTCAAAGTTCATATCTAACAACTCTAGGTAAAACTAAAAATAAATAAAAAATTACTTGGAATTACTTTTAAGACTTTGTTATTTTATTTTAGAGTAGACGTAATTTCCAGTGTGAGACATAGAACAAATGGCTTCACTAGGTTGCTGTGGCGATGATCCAATTTAATCTAAAACAGTTATAAATTTGCATATTATTTGAACTTTTTCGAATTTTATAGCTTGCACCTGCTTCCATCTTGGAAACCACATATATTTTAAGAATTAGAAAGCTAAAACATGGTAGTTTTCATAAAAAGGAGTTTATTTGCTCATTTAATTATTTCTAGTACTTTATTTCTTTTATTGAGCCGAACAAATAAATATGAACATTGAATATCAAAAGAAAAGTAAAATGCCATCGGCTCAAGGGTCAGTCCTAAGGAAGTGATGTCCCGCTATCAGGACTGCTCAGACCATATTTAAAGGTTGACATTAGCCTAGGGATAATAACAATTGGACGGATAACAATTAATGACATTATTGAAATGATGGCGACTCGACAATGAATGCTTTAAACATAGGTTTAAACGAAAATAAATTGGGTTTGTTGGAGTATTGTAGTTGGGATCTGTGAAAAGATTTTTGGACCCAAGCATGTGATGGAGTGAAATCGTATATTGGTTTTGACAAAGGACGGTTTACATTTTTGGGCGGATCGAATGTGCACATTGATGTGATGTTGATTTTTAAACACCCGAAACAAGTTATGCAAGTGGCGCTATATAAAGTGAACTATTGATGAAACTATTCAGGTCCAGATTTTAATGTTTTGCAAGATATTCTAAGTTAAACATTCGTTCTAATTAGAAGATTTCATGAAATTATGCTTGATATTTGTATTCAAGAATTATGACTTATAGCATTCCAGAATGGAAAGAACGGAGAACATAAGCAACTCAGTGATGAAAGAGATTAAAAGTAATTTTCCTTAAAGTTTGCATCTCCAACAAATCTATGGTAGAAGCCGTTTGAAGGAATAAAAATACCGGCATCTCATGTAAATATGAATGTTCTGTGAATATGAATATTCAGATGAAATAATATGAAATTATCACAAATTATTCGCCAGCATATTGATAGGCCAACATTTTTATTTGTGAATATTCATTCTTTGGTTTAATTTAGCTTTAGATATTAATCATAATTATCTTATATTATTATAGCTTCGTTGTGGCTTTTTCGATGAAGTTTCTAACCACAAGATGTTCATATTAAAGGAATACTTTGTTTCGTAAAAAGAATCAACATTTCTTCATCCTTAATCAAGATATTGTTATTAAATTCTCTTTGTGTCATGGAAAAATGTATTGTCTCGAAGGAAATTATTCATTTGAAAATTACGGCATTTTATTGGCTATGATATTTTATCGACCTTAGAAACTGAAAGAATTCTTGAAATAAAAATTACTTCCAGTTGCATCGACGTGCGTGCTCTTTTCATTTATTAGCAGTTATGACCCAATTATCACTTAATTACAAACCCAATTACTTAATTACTACCCACGTGTAAACCTAATAATTATTAAAGTGTTTTCTAAGTTGTTTTCTGTGTAAGTTATGATGTAATTTTGTACTGCTTACAAATATCACATGATGTTGAATGATATAACACTTTGGAAGGAATTTAAAAATGATATTTAGATAATACTGTAATAAACGACGGGGCTTAATTTATGCCGAGTTTATTATTGGGATGTTCCAGCAAATATTCAGTTATCAACTGAGTGGTATTAACTGTAAATACCACTCTTACGCAATAATCCTGCTGCC
>MPNW01000161.1:62807-93489 GCA_011800805.1 Hirudo medicinalis | reverse complement strand
GTTACTAATTATTATAATATTAATAATGAGTTACTAATTATTATAATATTAATAATGAGTTACTAATTATTATAATATTAATAATGAGTTACTAAAGCTTCACTGGCAAATAATTGCAGCTGTTCAACAATATTTTAATCTTAAAGAATTAAAGTGGATTTAAAGTATAAATTATTTTTAATCTGCACAATGAATATAATTCTTAGTCACTCCTTATTGAAATTCTAATTACAAGAATATATTATTTTAAATTTATTTAGATGATTGTGATGATAATGATGACCATAATTTTTTAAATTGTTTATCATTTATTACGTTGAAATTATTGGTGGATTTTAATAGGATAATTAAAGAAGAAATTTTTCGATTAGTTTCGCAATATTCGACATAATTTGAGAAAAATATTTGAATCTTAAAATGTATTTCTTGATCTTATTGGCGGGTGGTTTGTGATGTTATGTGTTGTTATGTTATGTAATGTGATGTGATGTTATGTGATGTGATGTGATGTTATGTTATGTTATGTGATGTGATGTGATGTGATGTGATGTGAGGTGATGTGAGGCACACATTCCACTCTCAGATGGCATTCTGCTCCACGGTTTCCACGGAATCCAAGGTGACTTCATTCCTTTCGAATTATATTTTACATTTTTCGAATAAAAATAAACTATTTTTCTTTAATTCTGATTAAACTCGGATTTAAAATAAATTCTTAACTTAACAGGATATTTTCATTGTTGATGACGTGACGATAAATTTCAAAAATATGTTTAAAATATTTATAAATGAAAATGTTCTAAAATATTTATAAAATTCCTCTTCAAATGCAACTTTCTGCGTTGATGCTAACAATCACATAAATACTCGTGTAGTCGTACGTTAATATCGCCTGAGACAACCAAAAGCACTTCGAACGGCTATAAATATCTTGCCAATTTTAGGACAAAATGACCTGGGAAATACCTTTAGTCCACTAACAGCCTCGAGCAAGTTGCTATTGGACGATTGTGCTGAAGAAATATTGTGGATAAAATAAAAGTGCTTCGGAGGCAGGTCCCTTGGCACCCGTGGGATCAGGGAGGTCCGTGGGGGTCCACGGGACATCCGAAGATGAGCGGGAGGCATGTTATCAAAAGCTTCATTGCGATTGGTGCCCTGCTAATGACGTAAGGCATCGTCCCCACATCGTCCACCCACGCATCATCCTGCATCATTTTGCGTCCGAGCAGCAGCTAAGGAGGTGAATTCTGCTGGAGCTGTTCCTCTTTTAGCTTGTTGCGCGAAAACAAGGATTTATTTCCTCTCGTGCTCATCACTTTTCCTCTCCTTTCACTTCAATTGGCTTTCTTTACAAACGAGTAACCCCCCTCCCGCAAATATGTTGACGCTTGTACGTCATTATTACGCAATCAGCATTTTAAATTCTTTTTTCCTCCCGCTCCATCCATCACTCAAGAATTGACACTCGGTATGAGAATTTGAGAATTCATTTTGAAAGAAGTTTAATGAGTCCTAAAAAGAAAGCAATCAAATCCAAGATCATGATTTGCAGACAATTATTTTGGCTGTTGAAGAATAAAGTCTTGTTTTGGAGTTTAATCGTTTTTGAAATTAAGCGGTTTTTATTTATTAAGACAATTAAGTCTTTAAACTGTCCTTGGTTTGCACCAAAACTTAAAAGTTATTTACATTTAAACACATCCTCTTGCTGAAAATGAAAATAAATTATTAAATGTTAATTCTAAATATTCCGAAATAAACCGGGGTCCGCAAACTAGTAAGTTAACTATTAAGTTTATTGCTCAAGTATTCAGTTAGTTGAACTGAATAATCAACTGAATAATCGAGTCGAGTATTTGAGATTCTGGATCGTCCGGGCTGCTTGGCTACTGTCTTTGCTACCTTTGCGTTATTCTGAAGCTGACGACGTAAGCATCAAAAGACTGAATATTTTCTTGGAATAATAAATTTAATTTTTCTTTAATTATTTTATTTAATTAAGCGCCAGGGTTGCAACGATATTATTTTAAACTTATTATTCTAAATATTTCTTGTGATTAAGAATGTTTTTCGCTTAAAAGGAGAGGCGGACAGAGACTTAATGTAAAATTTTGTTGAAAATATTGATGGATTGATGTTTTCCATGTGCGCTTTTGAGATTGATGATTCTCCATGATAATATCAATAATAATATAAATAATAATAAAAATAATAATAATAATAATAATAATTGCTATAATAATATGTTATATATAGTGTAATAAACGACGGGGCTTAATTTATGCCGAGTTTATTGTTGGGATTATTCAGTATATATTCAGTTATCAACTGAGTGGTATTAACTGTAAATACCATGCTTACGTAATAATCAGTTATTGCGTAACGATCAGTTGCGTGATTATTTGCTGAATAGGAATGTTCTTCAATGTGGGCTTCGAGATTCTCTGAGATAATTTTTTTTATAAAATACGAAATTAATTACATATAAGCTTAATTATTTTAGTTCCACGGTTAAAACAATATATTAAAATAGTAAAACAATGCTATTACTTGTTCTTTTACCTACAATTGTAAATTACAACAATATATATTTATAGTAATATATTATAATTGTGTAAGACCTGACCTACGTCCTGCAAGCACGGAGTTGTACATTTGCGACAAAGAAGAAAATATTCTGCAGAAAAATATCTTCGGAAGGTTGGAATGAAATTGAGGAAGAAAGATTTATTTTCAACAAGTTTCTCATTTATTTGGCGATCGCATGTTTCGACAACTTCCACAGACGTTGAACTAAAACTGAAAGGAAACTTATTCTGAAACAATCTTTTTAAAAACTCCTGGATTGACTGGCGATGAAGAAATACTGAAAATTCATTGTCATTATTTTTGTAACTAAATCTATTTTTATTTATTATAAATATCTTTCATGCTAGTGCATAATTTTACTCGCATGCACATTCAAACCTTGAAACATGTTTTGGATTATTTTGAATGACAATTCAGTTATTAATAAACATAATAAGTAATGCATTTCTAAATGCTTGAAATGCTAATAATCAGCATTTTTTTAATGAACTGAAATCCATTTGTACAACGCAATATACATCAGAGAGGACCAGCAATTTACAACCCCTAGATGGCGACACAAACCAAATTGGCAACGGTCTTTGAAATTGAAAAAAAAAAAACATCACATGGACTTGGAATGTGAAAATATTTCTCAGATGATCTACAACCACACAATGGAGGGGGGCACGTTGGTCGTGGATGGGGTGGAGGACGTGAGCTACAGGACCCACTACATGGGACCGTGCGGCAGTTTCAATTCACTCGTATTTGGGGGACTCAGCAAGAAGGTCTACGGAACAACGGTTAATAATTTAAAATTATTTTCCAAATATGAATATGATGACGAACGTCACATGAATGTAACATCGAAATTTGCGCGGCGACTTAAACAGCAACAATAATATAATTAGCGCTTAAATGCTCTTAAAATGTTTTTTAAAGAAAATTAAATCAAGATTTTTTTCATTTTTATATTATATTATGTTATTATAACATTAGTTTGGTTGAATTAAACTATCATTGAAGGAGAGATCATTCAACCCCAAGTGTTTCTGAAACATTTTCAGAGTCTAATGTGCATTGATTATGAGCTTCTCATTGAGACCAGCAAGGAACATTTGGACAAGAAAGGCCTTGCTTTCTTGTCTCCTTTCCTTCCATTGAATAATATAATTAAAAGAAATTACTGTGGTGCCAACCATGCCTTTCAGGGAATGAGTAACTCATAATTATAATACATAACCAGGAAACTTCAATCATGAGTTCGTCGTGAAGGTTTTGATTGATTAATTTCAAGTAATGAAGAAGAGATGCATTGACTAAAAAACCGAATCCGATAAAATATCACGGATAAAATATAACGTTATCATAATTATTTACAACATTTTATAATAACATTATAATATTTGTACTAGCTTTGCTTTTATTTAGCCTTATGTATCCGAAAAGGAATGTGAAGGCACTACAAAACATTTATATAGCCGCCTCCCAAGGGGTTCCCTGGCGATAAGGGCTGAGTTGCGAACACGTCACACAACAACTGCTGCTTTTGCCGTCGCATGCAAGAAGACAATCTTCTGAGATACTTGGGTTTCTTACTTCCTTATGTTAGAGATGTTGGAGAAATGTTAGAACATGTCATGTTTTAGTCACACTAGTGCTAGTCATGTTCATGGTTGCACAGCAAAACATCCGCTGATCATCACATTGATATTTTTACAAACAGACAAAAGTAGAAAAATCATTTGCTTCGAGATTGTGAGGTTTCCTCCAATTGTGCAGAAACAAGTCTAACGCGGTTCATTATTTTTTTGTAATGACGATCACGTGAACATTTTCATAAAGTCAAGTCGTCTGATTCTACTTAGCAACTACAGCACACCTAAAACCATAACAGAATACAAGTGTTAAAGAACTTATTTAAAAAAAAAAAGTGGAGCTAAAGAGAGTGAAATACAAATGATGATTCGATGTAATCAGAAATAAATATTTTATCTTTTGAATGATGTTGCTCAAGTTTTTAATGAATACCTGGATAGAATGGTATTTTATTCAATTCTTGAAGTGACAAATTTCTGATTGATTGAAAACTAAAATATCATATTAAAAAATAAATTACCATTGACTACAGAAGTGGCGTCATTTCTTTTTGCAATTAAACGAATAACTTTGTGAGACCACACATTTTCAACCTTCAAGGAATTCCGTCAAGGAACGTTTACAAACGTAAATAAACGTATACGAACATATATAAACGTATACGAACATATATAAACATATACGAACATATATAAACGTATATGAACATATATAAACGTATACGAACATATATAAACGTATATGAACGACTTCGTCAATGAAATGCAAATTCCATGAGTAAAACTGTAGAGGCTCACGTTTGGTGGATTCTCTCAGATGGCAGTTGTATAATTTAAATTTGTTGTTTCCTTGAATTTCATAATTTCAAACGGAAGTTTGATGGAAATTCTTGGTTTTACAAGAATTGGTTGCTCAATATTCAAATAGAGTAATTTTTATCTCAAAACTTGAAAAATAAGAAATTGATCAAAAGCAGTTAATTCATCAAATGTTACTCAGAAATACTGCTTTTCTACAGGGCTTCAGAGGTATCGCAGAGGATGATCATGAACCTGACAAGGTGGAAATCTTGTAAAATGTTAAATATAATTTAATGCATGAAATAATTGTTTTGAATTGTTAAATAAATCAAATTGACCGCTTAGAAAGATCAATATGTTTATCCGCGGGTTACATGTGTTTGTACGTAGCCATCATCCGTTAAAAGGGGTAAACACGGTAAGCAATTGATCTTGCGATAAGCAACACATTTAATTTGTTTTTGATCAACTTTTTAGATCGTAAAGCACCGATTTTCCGGTTGTATCAGGAATTTGCACTTCGGCAACAAGTGGCCTGTGGTTCCCCCCAAATACTACGCCGTGTCGCAGTGCAGTGGTTAGGCTATGGAGACTCCACGAGAGATCAATCAATCAACGGATTGATTTCATGAAAATCGATAAACAGGCACAAATTTCACGATTGTCTTTCAGAGCTCAAGCTGTTTTTATTATTGAATTTTTTATATTCAATTTAATAAAAACTATTGTAAGTGGTCCAACGTTTAAACCATTTTAAGATGAACTTTCTATGTGAAGAGTGAAAGCAGCCATTAAGACCTTTTTGTTTTACAAACAATTGTTGATGTTACAGCAATATTTACTCATATTATCCATTTGTTTCGCTGACATGTTATTTTGCTCTGGATAAGATTTGTTGACACAGAATATTTTATGAAAACCTAGTGCTGACACTCATAAAATGTCTTTCATTCTTGTTTGTGTCAGTTTCAATAATATATGATTAATAAATTATACAACATTTGATGCTATTTTCCACAACTGCAATCCCAAACCTCATCACAAAAAGATTCTTAACTATTGAAATATTCAGTCACTCGTAATCCTTATTAATTTGACATCTAATATTTAGTGAGGGTTATTTGGTATCCATGGTAATCATGGATAAGATGCATGGGTAAAGGACATTCCATTAATCGATTGCAACGAAGGAAGTGGGTTTGTGGCGGAGGATATTTTTCGAGATTCGAAACCAACCGTCCTATTAATTGCTAGGCGAAGTTTAGTTTCCGCAAATTTAAATTTTTAATAAAGCAATGTCGAAGGGACTCCTCGAATGTATTTTTTTAGATTCGAATTTCAAAAATGAATGTAAACAGACATTGGTCTTCCTAAATCACTATAAATTAATGTTAAGTTAAATTAAAACTCGACAGACCTCATCGTGAGGCATCATATCACTTTATTATAATTGCCTTCATATTTACACAAATGATCATTATTAATATTTCGTTTGATCACTTTCCTATTCAATATATTCGTGACATTTCATAATGAGTTTGGAATCTGCTTAAAATATTAGTTGTCATTTCAAAGACATTTCTTTCATTCTTTGGTGAAACAACACTCACTTTTTGTTTGTCAAATAATTTGGAAAATTAAAAAAAAAAAAATGATGACAACCGATAATGACATTCTCAATCCGAGTCAGCAGTTCCCTCTTAAACAGAAGAAAATCCAATCGGTGTGGAAGAGCCACCAAGGGTAGGTTTCTGATTTCTGGAGGAACCAAATAAACTTAGTATGTTGGTGCATCAAAGATTGCAATTCTCACCATGAAAAGATGAGAGCGGCGAAAAGTTGTGCGGAGCACAACTCAGCGCTTTTAGCAGCCTCAACAAAAATGCTCCATCGAGTGCATCAAATTTGAAGAGACATTTACAGCGTTTCCATTTAGAAGTATCAAAATTGGTTGTAGAAGCTATTATTCGGAATGTTTTGGTTGCGCAACTAGCTGGAGTCGGATGGTTTGGGTCCCTACTCCATAGCCCTGGTTCGGACGGAGTGGTTCGGATAATTAAGATGTTCCAAACATTCCAGTGAATTGAACGTTGGAAAACAAATCTTTGAGAAACTTTAAGCGAGAAAAATATTTGTGGACTTTTCAAAATCGAACAACTATAATTAAAGTATATATGTGTTCATTTACATTATTTACATTGCGTCATATATTTTATAAATAATGAAACATAGGGCCTTTTTAAGCAAAGAAAGGTTTTGGTATTGCAATCCACTTAAAAAAAATAATATTGAAAAATATAGGGCCTTTTCTTGGGATATTACATTTATGAGAATCTTACATTTAGTATAGTTATCTGATAAACTACCACATATATTTGCTCAAAGTGACAATTATTTTATGGTTCAATTCACGCTTTATAATATTTCGATAGGTTTGTATACTAAAATTTGAATATGAATGGAATGTCTTGGGAAAATCCATTCGATGTTGTTCAAAGATTTTGAAAGGATGGTGTCTTCCCGAAAATAATCTTTTATGAGAGGGGTCGTAAAGGCTGACCACTATAATAAGGTTTCCTATATAAAAACAATGTTAAATAGCTTTTGACTGTTATGAAGTTTGTTAGTTAGCGTTATTATAGTTAAGGACAACGTCTTAGCGACATGGAAAAGGATAAGGTAAAGGCGTTAAACGAGCTAAATATGTCATCATCTGAAATTTCAAGGAATGTTAAACGTTCCAGAGATGTTGATAGACGTTTTTTGAGAGTTTCATGAAAATGTGGAACGAATTACATGTGAAGACTTGAAAATTGGATCGACATCAGAAGAGAATCCTTTTCCTAGAAACTCCAATGGGAACTGCTCTGCTCTTCAATGAAACTTCAAAACAAGCTGAATTTGTATCTGAGTCATTTTACAATATGCAGATACTTTCGGAGAAGTTAATATTTTGCAATATTGCAATATTTTGACATCCAGAAACTGGAAAAAGCTCTGTAAGAGGCATGGAAACAGTTGGACAAAAATAGTCTGAAATTGTTCATCAATAAACCCTTCGAATCAATATAAAATCGTCTTCAGAAGGTAATTAAAATTAATGTGACAAGACACATTATTAACTTTATTTATTTTGTAATTTAAAAGTTGATCCTGATAAATAAATATTTTTGCTGCCATATGATGGTCACTGGTTTTCAATGTTTTGCGCATTTTCGGTTTTTTTGCTTAAACTATAAAATGTTTCCATTAGCACTCCACAACTAATTAACTTACAATCATAGCAATAATTGCGATGCTTAACAATTTTAACAATTATGTTAAACTTAAATTATGATTAACAAAGTCGTATCCCTTAGCAGGCCCAGTACATCTGAATCTCGGTAAGTACTTTTTGCATCTTGTAAACAACATCGTGTGTTCCAAAAGTAGCCAAAATCTAACAGCAATAGTTTAAGCTAGTTTATTTTGTAAATATCCCAATAAACGTCTTAGAGACCTTATTTGTTAACTTAACAATCATTTATAGTTGTTAAGAAGACCTAGGTCTGCATAACAACCACCACTAGTTAGGCTTAAATTTGTCTACTGTATATGCATGGATGGTTTCATTATCTAATTTTCCAAAGGGGAACCACCCTTGTGCTGAAGTAAGTATTTGTATGTTTCCGAAGTCTTCCTAAATAACTTACACTCGTGCTCTCTTGAGGTAAAAGACCTTTCCTCTCCTACTAAAATTTTGAAAGCATCGATAAGGTACCCTTTGCTTCTCCTCTGTCTTTTCCAGGGTTGTCGGTTGGCATATTTTTAATCTACCCTCATAATTCAACGTTCCTAATCATTTTTTCATCCTTGTTGCCCTTCCTTGCACTCTCTTTTCAGATGTGGATTCAAAAATTTGCTATTTTTGTAACTTCCACGAACTTTAGAGATGCTTTTCCACTCGCATGCATTATCAAATTATCACGCATTAATCTCTCTCGTGATCAGACTGTTTCAAAACGTTTGACCAAATTCATGTTCTACTTTTTCTTTCCTACTTCCTTTAAGTCCAAATCATCTTAGTTATGCAACGGACTTTAATCAAATAAATAAATAAATTCCTACTTCCCATATGCATAATGGAGCATTTGTCTACATTGAGAAACATCTATCAATCCTCTGAAATTTGAATAATCTCTAATACTTAATTATAATCTCTAATAATAAATTAATTAAATTTGAAAATAAAAGCAATAGAGGCGCCAGAAATTTCGACATTGATCGAGGATAACGCTGAGAACTGATGACGTTTGCTAATTTATTAATTGCATAATCAATTGATTGAATTCATTTGGGTTCACCTCATACCGAAATGAGTGAGGTGAGTTTTGACGACGACGATGATGATGATGATCAATGAATGACACATAAGTTCCAGACGTTACTGAGTGATGAGATCGATTGAGGGAACCATTTGAGATAAACACCAACCCAGTTGATTAAATTAATTTTAATCGATGTACTAAGACATCTGATGTGTGGAGAGTTTTGGAGTTAATTTCGATTTTAATAAGAAGTCAAGAATAAGAATTTGAGTTAATGGAGTAATTTTGAAGGGAGTGTGGAAGAACGATGCAATATTTCAAATATCCAAATGTGAAGATTAAAAGTCACTCGGGAAGGCCTTGCATCTCTCAAAGACACCCTTAATATCCGATAGGTCTGATAAAATTGCCGAGCAAAAAACACAACAGCCAAGACAGAAAACACGACAGGAGCACTTTAATCGCAATTAATTAGTTTATTGTAATTTCGTCGTGGATTTTAAATTGGTTAAGTGGACAGGCGTACGTTTAAATGCGTGAGTGGGTGGATGCATTTCACATTTAATTGTGATACTCGTCCTCCGTATTGTCCTCATGCACCGTTTCCCTGTTTTTTTTTAAATGCAGGATCCATCCATGCCTTGTAATAAAAAGATTGATCTCTTTAGTCAACTGCAGAGTTAAAACTGGTGGCTCTCGATAACAGAAGATTTTTGGCGGACTCTCGTAATTAAAAATTTCTTCCATGTTCAAGTAATGGAAAATCCTGCCTGAGAACGCCAAATGATAGCTTCATAAAAGTCCGTTTGAA
Source organism: Hirudo medicinalis (assembly GCA_011800805.1). Lineage (NCBI taxonomy): Eukaryota > Metazoa > Annelida > Clitellata > Hirudinida > Hirudinidae > Hirudo > Hirudo medicinalis. The sequence continues at coordinate 83,398 of MPNW01000161.1, read as the reverse complement.
AACGTTGCATTCCTGCTTCGTGACACGACTGGTCACAAACTTCGAGAAAATTTTATTTGTAAACACTTTGAGAGTGACTTCTTTTACCAGCACAGCTTCAAATATTTTGCTGCGACACCAGGTTTTACGTAACCGTGTTTATTAATGTTCAGCCTGTGACGAATGAATATTAGTTTCGCGTTTCGATCATATTGTCATTAATTTGGTACATGACCTTCCCACCAGGCCATTTTCGAGTCATTAGTCAAAACGTCGACATGAAAACTTCAGGTCATGGTTTAATCAAGTGACAAATTTTGAAGATGACTTTCTGATGACAAGGATAAAGCATCTGCATGACTTTGTTCTTATCTATGCCATACCAGGGTGGCAAATTCAATGATGGCTCGAATCGCTTTGAAAGAGGTTAATGACACAAATCTGGATTTTATGTCATTTCCTTTTTAAAGAGTTTATTTTTCCGAGCTTTCAGAAAATAAGCAAATCAGTGAAAGTTCAAAATAATTAAAAGTGTCAACATAATAAACATGCAAATGACTCAATCCCTCGTAAACAAGCAATGAAGAGAAGAAGTGCGATTAAAACATCATTATTTTCATCTGAATAGCAGAATAGCATAACAAAATAGCAGTTATTCATGGAAAATTACCTTACATAGAAACGAGAAAGAAACCAAAAGGCGTAAGGTTTAAAATATGAATTAGGCACTTATTTTTAATTAAAAAAGATTCAAATGTTTTACCCCATTTAAAACATCACATTGATTTGACAGTTAATAAAATGTTTTACCCCATTTAAAACATCACATTGATTTGACAGTTAATAACACTTCTTAGGTTCAATGTCGAAAAAGGCACCTGCTTCCATAGGTGCAGAGGCCCTGACGGTGGTAGTTAATGCACTTGATCGTCTTGTAGTTCGGAGGCACTTGCTTGGCCCTCAGCTCAGAAGAGGAGTGTGCGAACACGCACTTTCCACCGAACTGACAATTTCCGTAATACTGCATGTATTTGCACAACTCCGTCTTAAACTTTTCTTTTCGTTCTAAGTTCACGAAACAAGTTATGAAATAAGTTATTTGCTTATTGTTTAATGGAATGTTTAAGTAATTATTTATAAATAAATTTAATTAATATTACTTTTTGTAAAAAAACGAAATTAATCCAGTTTCGTTACCTCTCGCTTTCTGCTTGGATTGAAGTTTGTCAATCATAATTTCATAATTTTGCGGCATGTTTTCTTAACACATTGGCGATTGACATTTACCAGTTCTCCCAATGCAATGCTAACCTGTTATGACGTCGGATGACCTCGGCTGTTATGAACCTCAACATCAACCAATGAAACTCTCTCTTTCACAAGACTCCGCCTCTCATAAAATGTGGACAAAAAGACCCTGAAATACAAACGTGAAACATCATTGGAGGTCTCAACATGAAATAAACTTCAAATTCAAAAAGCAAACGTCCACGTGACCAAAACAAGGAAAACTCACAACTAAAAATAATATTCGGTCGATGTTATTTTGTCATTTTAAATGGCCAAATATGTAAAACTGAATTTAATTCAGATGGAGCTTCAAAGATTCTGATTGAAATCAAATCTTAGAAATATGCTTTAATTCCAGTTAAGCTGAAGTGGTGATCGTATTGCAACCTAGATTCGTAGGCGCTACATAAATGGTTAAGCCTAAAGATAACATAAAGAAAAACGCACTAAATAAATATAAATTAAGCTTTTCCTATAAACATCACCACCTTCCTGTTAATTTTTTATGGAAAAAATTTATCCTTCTCCATCGGAAGTATTTCAAGACGGGACAAGGAATATCTCTTCGTAAGTCAATCGCATCCAGCTATCCGTTTGATGCTCCTAACAGCTGATTCGCTTCCTCCTCAAGACGATAAGATGAGGAGAGTTCTTTTGTCTGAAGCGTAACAAATTGGATGTTCCTTGGCTCTTAATGTATCGTCTATATCGGGTTTCAGATTGAACTGATTTGCACGTGATAATCTTTTGCTGTCTGAGATGTAATTAAGAACGGCAGGGTTGTGAGGTTGTCATTGCAAACGACAAAGGATTGAAGATGTTCGACGCACTTCGACAACCCACTACAAAGTTTAATGACTAATTTCATAATAATAATTATTTTAAATAATAATGTTCAGTGAGGGTCACTAAATTCGTCAGTATTTACTTGTTAAATTTATAATAATTGTTTATTATTTATTTATTTATTTATAATCGAATATAATGTGTAATTCTTTCATGAATCCGCTCTTAAGTTCATTGTAGATGTTTTAAGGTAACGAAAAAATGTGTCTGGTTATCGTTGAGAGTCGATAAAAATAAACAAGAGATCGAATAACACTGAAGCAATTTTAATTTCAAAGATATTTGTTATCGAGTGTAACCAGTGATTCACAAATGCTTCGCACGTGTACACGACAAAGCATTTAGTTAAGTAGCAGGAAAGTTAAGGACGAGTTAATGAGGAGGGAAGCCATGTTGATTCATCGTGGGTGGTTGACATCCAATGAAATCAAAGTGCAACATTGAAAGTCCAGAACTGGTTCCAATCGATGCCGAAGCTAAACTTTGAAACAAACACGGGTAGGCGTCACTCGCTCTTCAGAACTGTTCGACACGCTTTGACATCTTCAGTTGATTCCTGTTCTTGGAAGATCTAATTTAAAATATAATTGCGATGATTCTCAAGTTAATAGAGGGGAAGTTCATTGTGGTCTGGTCTTTGTTGATGATAAGCTGGATAGATTCGATCGAAAACTTTCATCCCGACCAGTGAGTTGGATGCTTTTATTAATGTTTTGCTGAAAATAAGTTGTCGAACGATCAAAATATCCGAGTAATGCAATCGTGAATTAATTGTCTTTTCTCAGACCCCGAATAGTGAGCTTGAATGGCAATCTCATTTTCCAAACGGGATCCAGCTACAACATCTCGTTCAAGTCTTCCGACGGTGGAAGCATCAATTTTAATGGAGAAAGTTTCCAAGCACTCATCTCCATGGTGACAGTTCTTTACTTTTCATTCGCTTACGAGAACTTTCGATTGTAAGCTCTTTAACTGTAACAATAATTGTAATTATTAAAATTATTATAATGATTATAATTATTAAAATTACTATTATAATTAAAAAATTATTTCCAGATAAAACAACATCACGATCAACTTCAGCAAATAATTTCTGGAACATTCGCTGTCAGTTTATAATTTGTTGTATTTAATCATTTTATTTAATTGATATTTAAAGTGAAATTTATAATAATATTAATTAATATATTTTCACGTTTATTTATGAAATATATTTTAAATATGTTTATCAATACATTATTTTGAAATAAGAACACCAGGGATTAATTTATTTTTACAATCCTTGGGTTTAAAAGATCGTACTTTGTAAGCTAACTAATTATAATATTTCTGTTTTCTTCATTGATGTAGTTTATTCTGCATTATTTTTTTTTTCTCTCTTGAAGATGCCTTCGACTGCTTTATCGAGAAGAGTTGATGAAAATCAAGCTCAGATCGAAGAGCTACAAAGAAAGGTCGACTTTAGAGCGTAACAACTAACAATTATTAACGTAACAATTATTGTATTGCGAAAGTTATTCACAATTTAGTTTTTATGTGACAAATCATTTTAAAGAGATTCTTTCCTCGGCAACACGAACTTAAACTCGAGCATCAATTACAAGCTGCATTCGATTACGTGAATTTAATTTGGTTGAAACAGCAATAAAGGTGGAACTAATAATAACGATAAGAAGAAAAATAATATTACAAATATTGTTCGATAAATATAGCATTATTGTTCCCCAAGGTGTCGATACTTTCAACAACCAGCACTGGGAATCGAAGGCTCACAAGAAAAGTAAACTTTTTTGCTTGATGATGTTGAGGATGTCGACGTTGATTATGATGAACACCATGATGAGCTTGCTTTCTTGCCGATATAACTTTGTCATGTTTTTATTGAATGTGATGATATTTTTGTTTCACAGTTTGTATTCGCATTTAAATAAATTTAAATAAATAAAAAATAAATTTAATTAAGTTTAAATTTTAGGTTGAAAACCTGGAACGACGAATAGAGGATATTGTAGCAGTGAGCATTTGATTGTTAATATTAGGAGACCTTAGGAGATTTTAAATGCTCATCTTTCACTCTCAGACCCTTTCAGCAAATGAATGTAACAGCAACCCATGTGCCAACGGTGGAACCTGCATAGACCTATACAACTCATTCGTATGCAAATGTCCTGAAGCATGGAGTGTACGATAAGCAGCTTGGTTTTCCTAGCTTTGAACAGCTGATGTGAAGTCAGTTAAACACGTTTTACAAACAGGGTCCGAGATGCAGTGAAGATGTCAACGAGTGTGCTACCCTCGCGGGGACTGATCTCGGTTGTCAGAATGGAGCAACTTGCGTCAATACCCAGGGAGGTTTTAGGTACTAACGAGAATGCAATATTATGTTGCCCGAAAAAGTCTAATGTATTCGATTCATGTTAATGTCAGATGCTTGTGCCCTGAAAACCGGTTTGGAAGCAGATGCACCGAAGCTATTGATGACTGCCTCAGTTCCTCCAACGAAGCTCTCTGTGGTCACGGAACCTGTCAAAATCTTCCCCGAACTCAATCAGGACAAGTAGAGTTTCAACTTTCAAGCGTTTTTATTTTTTGTTCTTTTGAACATTTGTGTATTTGTTTATTCACACACGACTTTCGTAAACAGTCTGGAAAGTTATTCTAATCAGTTATGAAATTTACGTTAAAAAAATCAATCGATCTTTCGCAGAGAGGTGTTGTTATCGACTTCACTTTATTTTAAGAATTTCTCTTGAATCATCATCATAATCATCATCATCATCATCATCATCATCATCATAATCATCATCATAATCATCATCATCATCATCATAATCATCATCATAATCATCATCATCATCATCATCATCATCATCATCACAATTCAAGAATATTACTAGTTCATCACTCCCTTTCAAATCGCCAGGCCAAATATAAATGCCACTGCGATCCAGGCTGGAAGACAGACGGAGTTCGTCCGATGTGTGACGTGGATGTAGATGAATGCACCATCGGCAGATTCCCTTGTTCTTCAAATCCTTTGGTGACTTGCAGCAACACCCCTGGATCATTTGTTTGTGGACCATGCCCAACTGGTCGGTTAACAAAATTCTAGTTTGCGAGACGTGTTCGAGAGACTAAAGTTGGAGACGCTTGACTAAGGAATGGATGCACTGCTTGTTGATAACGAACTCGTAAAACAACTACGATAGGCTGAAACAACTCGGCTTTGACGAGCGGAAGATTGTTGATGCTAATGGTGATTGGAACCGATTCGTCGATGATTAATGCTCATTAACCTGCTTCGAATCGATTGATTATTAGATACTAATTTCTTTTATTGACGTCTTACATGTCAATTAATTATCAACAATTTAATTAATTTTAAATATTACTACTTATTAATAACTTTCAATTGCTTCACAGTCTTTTACCGCATTTTTTCATTATAGATATTGTGTAGAAATCGTCTGCGTAGAGATGTGCGTAACAAATATTCTGAGAAATTACTTACGTGATTAAACATTAACAGGATTTTCTGGCAATGGCTTCACGTGCTCGGATGTAAACGAATGTCACGTGGACAACGGAGGATGCTCCAAGAGTCCATGGGTGGAATGCATCAACACTCCTGGATCCAGAACGTGCGGACCGTGCCCTGGAGGTGCGATCAGGCATCAGTGACATATTAAACCTGGAAAAGTTTATTTAATCACACTTCTTGTTTTTGACAGGTTACCAAGGAAACGGAGTAATATGTGTCTTCGCTGGATTATGTAGTATCGACAACGGAGGATGTCATCCGTTGGCAACATGTATGGAAACTCCTGGTAAGCTGGCGTTAATTAATGCTGACGTGAATTAGTATCCTTTACAATACATTAAAGTTGGCCAGTTACAAACATATTCGCTGAGCGTGAAACCCCGAGCGGTGTCTAACGAAAATGATTAAATTTTCCTTCATTTTTGCTGAAGGCCTCATAAAGAAATATCATCTTAAATATCTTACAAATATTGCCCTGCATCTCAAACAGAAATACATCGGTTGCATCATTTGTTGCATTCGTCAGAATTGGATTACTTGTTATTGTGCAGGAATTGGAATACTTCAAAGAAGGTGTATCTGCCGAGAAGGTTACGTTGGCAACGGAGAAGGGGCTAATGGGTGTGTTCACCAAGTGGGTCCTGTGCAGACACCATGCGCCAACAATCCGTGTGTTCACGGGACCTGTCAGGTATTTTTTTTTGAGAAAGAGCTTTACATTCATAATCAGAAAATATTGAATTGAAATTATCAGTGAGATTTCTGGTTGTTGAATTAGTTTTTCAAATTAACCAGAGAAAGTTAGCAAAAAGATGTAATTAAATTTGTGACCTGAAGAAAAAAAAGTTTAGAAAAAGATAAAAATTGGAATAATATAAATAGCAATGCAAATGCTGCAGCATAACAATACGTTATTGTTTATGTATACGTTATTATATTATATTAATATTATATAATATTATATAGTCTGTCTGTCCTCGGCGACTTTTCAAACAAGAAATCGAATCGATCAGTCGGCTGGATAGCTGATGATAACTTGTATTCAGTAATTTGATCAATGCTTTAATAAAGAATATTGACAATAATCAATGATAATTAATGAAAATTATTAATAATTAATGACAATAATAATATTATATTAATTATATAATATTGTATTATATTAATACATCCTTAATAATTATTAATACCTGTTAAAATAGCCATTTGATGCGATTATTAACGGAGTGACTATTGACAGAATCTGGCGAGAAGTTACATGTGCCACTGCTTTGATGGATGGACAGGACCAACCTGCAATGTGCCCGTCAGTGCGTGTGGAAGCAACCCTTGCCAAAATGGTGCCACTTGTTCCGACTTGCCAGGTGGTTTGTACACGTGTGCGTGTACTGCCGAATACACGGGGCCTCATTGCGAGGAGGTAAGACAAGGTGAGGCGATATTCGAAAATATTTTGACTTTGATTTGTTTTATGAGGCTGCCTTCTTTTTAATAGAACTTTAAAATTAATTGGTTTTTAATAGAACTTTAAAATTAATTGGTGACTTCCTTTAACCTTTAAGTTAGTCTTTATTAAGTCTAGCTGCATTTTAATCTTTTCATTGGGCTTATAAATGTTGTTCACAAAATCACAGAGCCGATTATATTATGAAAAACAAGAATTATTCCAACAGAATGTGGAGGGAGTTTTGAAGATCACACTGGAAGAATTACATTTCCATTGGGTGGCTCCCTGGGTTATCCAAATGGAGTAACTTGTTTCTGGTTTGTCAAGACAACCCCCGATAAAGTGAATATTCGACCTTCTTGAAATTGCTTTATGACTAATAATTCAACCTAATTACATTTTAAACTAAAATCACCAGGTCTTGAGTCTCCACTTTGAAAGATTTCGCCTAGAAAGACATGAAGACTGTGCGTACGATTTTTTGCAATTATACGACGGTGACAGGTCGGACGACCACGTTATCGGACGATACTGCGGCAACGAGTTGGTAGGAAGGACACTGAACACCACTTCTCACCAGGTGGCGATCATGTTCCATTCTGATCATTCAGAAACAGACGAGGGGTTCAGCTTGACGTGGAGTTCTCATTCGCCCGGTAGTCGCTCGTACTTTTACGAATGCTCGTGCTTGCATACTTTCAGTGTTATTTTTCATTCCATCAGAATGCGGTGGATTGATTCAAGAGAATCATGGAGTGATCAAAAGTCCTGGTTACCCAGGAAATTATCCCCTCGGTAGGAACTGTGTTTGGTACCTCAGGGCCGAACCAGGCAACTACTTTTTGTTCGCACTCGGCCAGATCGATGTCGGAAGTTGCAATGGAGATTACCTCGAGGTTTGAAGTTCTCGAACGTTTTGCTGCTTTTTATTTTTGTATTTGTTGCAAATAACGAAGGAAAGAGCACCTTCGATGTGGCTAACGAAAGCACCTTCGATGTTGTGCTTGTGGCACTACGTCAACAAAGTGCAATTATGTCTGATGGATAATTTCTGTGTTGTATTACAATATCACTACGTTATAGATTATTCACTTAATTTGGAGTGAAATGTTTCGAAATTAATTGACAATAATTGACGTCAGATAAGAGATGGTTGGGAATTCCACAGTCCTCTGTTGGGGAATTTTTGTTCATCGGTTGTTCCTCCTCCTGTTCAGACAACAGCTAATCTTGCTCTTGTAAACTTTTACTCTGATGACAAGGAGCCACATAAAGGATTCCAAATTTCTTTCTTTCAGAAGAGAGGTTTGATGATGATGATGATGATGAATATTAAAATTCTATATTATAAATATAAAATTATAATTAATTAGATATGATTTCTAGTTGTTCAGTGCGGTGGCAAATTAACAAGCGACCACGGTGAGATTATGTCCCCAAATTACCCCGCTTTGTACACTCACCACGTGCATTGCGTGTGGGTTATAACCGTTGCTGAAAGTGAAAAAATCCTTCTCAACATCAGTCACATCGATATTGAAGATCACAGCAACTGTTTGTACGACTATTTGGAGGCTAGAAATTTATTTGAAATTAAAACCATTTTTAAAGTAATTGATAATAAGGAACAATTTGTTCTTCTATTAATTAACAATTACGATGACCGCCGGTGCTACGAGCATTAATCAAATTAGCAATTATTGCAAGTGATGTTCCTTTATTTCTGAAATAACTATTCATTGATTTCAGGTAAGAGAGGGTGTCGACGACACTGGCATGTTCGTTGGGAGATACTGCGGAGAAGTCACTCCACCCATCTACTTTTCCACGACCAACAATTTGCACATTGCTTTTAAAACGGACGAAAGTGTTGTTGCCAGAGGATTCCATGCCGGCTGGACGACAGGCAACAATTTGTTTGCTTAATGCAATCAATTACATTTTTACATCTCGTTTGAGTCATATTTTCATGACAACATTATTTTGTAACAACGAAATGTTTCACCCAACAGTGTGCGGTGGGACATACACCGACGCCACGGGTGAGTTTCACTCTCCATACTTTCCCGAGCCCTATCCGTCGGACAAAACGTGCAACTACCTCGTGAGGCAGCCCCAGGGCACCACCATAGTCCTTCAATTTGTGAACTTCACCATCGAAGAAGCAGTCAATGAGACTCACTGCCTTTATGATTATGTCGAGGTTGTTTCCTGAAGTTGGACGTTGAATTTTCAAAAAATCTGCATTCGTACTTTTCTTGAATAGGTCAGGGATGGCTCCTACGTTGGGGCACCATCGATTGGAAAATATTGTGGCACTGGAATTCCAAACCCCGTGATGTCGAGTCATTCCTCTATGCTGATCACCTTTGTTTCTGATGGATCGATTGAAAACCGTGGGTTCAAGGCAAGGTACCTCACCATCAACAGAGGAACAGGGGACGTCGAAGAAGGTTTCCATTAAATCTTCCTTTTGCATGTTATGACCTCCTTAGAACTTTTCTACTCGAAACTGAAGTGTCTACTGAGTAAATGTTTTCATTGCTTCCTGCAGATGCATGTGGCGGAGTTTTAAGATCAGCATCGGGAAGTGTCAATTCTCCACGGCATCCGCAACTGTATCCGCCATCCACGACTTGTACTTGGGTCATCACGGTTGCTGAAAATTCAATCATCAGACTGAGTTTCATCACCTTCCATCTCGAGTTTCACAGGGACTGCGTCCATGATTACGTAGAATTGTTTGAGGATGTCGACAGAAATAACTCTTTGGGGAGGTTTGTCTTGATTAAATTTTTACATTCTTTAATTTCATGCTTTCGGAGATTAAAGTCACAATTTTTTATTAAAAATTTAAATCGGTCTAAAATTTTGTATTACACGAAGTTTAAAGCAAGCAATTTAAAACTGAATATGAATTGAGTATCAAATAACAGATAATTCTTGTTATATATAAAAATTGTAATGAATCGATGTTGTCAATGAAAATGTTGTTGAAGGTTTTATTATAATAAGCATCATGACTTTTCTTAAACACTGTTTGTGAGGCTTCACTTGTGACTTTAATGACATCAACGAACGACAAGTCCTTTAAAATTGCAACCATCGCCTGTCAGATTCTGTGGACATGCTCTTCCTCCCATTATAACTTCCCCAGGCAACACTTTGGTCATCAGTTTCGTGACTGATCACAGTTTCTCTCATGAAGGGTTTTCGGCCACTTATGTTTCCTTCAATGCCAGCTCAGGTTACTAATTTATTTTAAGCTGCATTCCAAGTAATACTTCTGAACTTTCAATAAAGCTTTCGGTTTTTAAGTCTGTGGAGGCGAGTTGCGAAGTTCGACCGGCATCATCATCAGTCCGAACTACCCCGGACTTTACCCGAACAACAAGATTTGCGAATGGGTGATCAGCATGCCTTACGGGAGACTGATCCTTCTCAATGTGACAAATTTTGAAATGGAGGCATCCAGGCAATGCATGTACGACTTTCTTGAAGTGAGGTGTGTTGCTTGATTCCTTCTGTGAGTAGGTATGTGATTTTCAGTTAACAATTAACAATTTTGTTAATTTGTAAAATGTGACTGTGACTTGGGTTCATCACAACGTTTTGGTCTTATTTAACTCTTGAATTGTACGAATTATGTTTCGTACTATTTGTAGAAACGGTGGTCTTTCAACATCACCTCTGATTGGAAAATATTGTGGCAATGAGATCCCTCAAGTGTTCAGATCTTTCACAAACAAAATGTTCCTCAAAATGTACTCGGATGGCAACACCCCTGCCTCAGGATTCAAGATCACTTACAACGGAATGATGGCTGGTAGGCATTCATTTCTCATTAGGAAAAACTGCCATCGATGTGTTTGTTGATGTTCATTTCATTTGCTTAAATGTTTAATACAGTTAAGCAAGATTTAATATTTGGTTATTTGAAGATTAGGATTTAATGGATGACCGTGCATATGATTGCTTACAATTTCTTATTTACAGGCTGTGGTGGTGAATTGACATCAAGTTCTGGCTCATTTATGTCTCCCAATTATCCTGGTGCTCCCTACAGACACAGCGAATGTCTTTGGAAAATTTCAGTATCTAAAGGCAGCAGAATTAAATTGCACTTTGTCGACTACGATTTTGCCGACTGTCGAACGAACTACGTCGAGGTAGCTGAAAATAAGTAGCAAATTTTAATGCTCGCTTAAAAGCTTAATATTCAGGATTTTCTGAAGTTCATTAAGGCATAATACTCGTTTTTTTTTTTTGATTAGGTGAAACTTCACGAACACGATCACGATATGAAGAGACACTGTGCATCGATAGCCGATTATTTGGAGTCCAAAGAAAATACGATGCTGATTAGACTCAGAGTGATGAGAGACATGGGGCGTGGCTTTCATGCCATTTACTTCACAAGTCGGAATCAATTGAAGTCAGACATGTTGAATGGACACGTAAATGAACATTTTGTTGCTTTATTTCAGACTGCAACAATGTAATTAGAAAACTGGAAGGCTCGATCGAGAGCTTGAACTTCCCAGAATCTTATCCACCCAACCTCAACTGCACCTGGACTATCGAGGCCCCTCGAGGAAATGTAATACTAGCAAAACTTACTTATTTTGACCTGAAGGATCAAGGATGTCATGACTATATCGAGGTAGTTTGGATTCTGTCAAATGCTGACCTCGCTCGGGCTTCTTATTATTTGTCGTTATTAGATCAACAACGGTCACGTTACGGAGAAGCTTTGCAGCAACAGTTCCATGTTGCATGACTTCAATTCGACGGGAACGTCGATGACCGTTCGTTTCGTTTCTTCGAATTCTCTCTCGAACTCGCCTTCGGGTTTCCGACTGGATTACCGAGTCGTCGGTAAGTTGTTTCTGTGTCGTTGTTTTCAAGTGTTGTGTTTCAAGTGTCAATCTGCTTGCAGGATGCAGTGGTCATTTGGAGGGAGAAAGTGGTAATGTGACATCTCCAAATTATCCGCAACCTTACCACAATTCCAAGGAATGCCAGTGGTTCATCAAGACACCTCCTCAAACAAGAGTGCAGCTGACAATACATGACCTTGACATTGAAGAACACCATTCTTGTGAATATGATTCTCTGGAGGTTACACATTTATTTTGTCATTACTTAATTGCCATTAATTGATTATTAATGCAATAAATTAACAACCAAATATATGATTAATTAAACACTTCACATACTTAAAAAATTAACAACAAGGTCTACGGAGGCTACGACCTGACATCACCGATGTTGACCAAACTGTGTCACGCGCACGTGGGAAGCCAAATTTTGAGCAGCACCGGAAACTTCATGGTTTTGAGATTTCTGACCGATTCGTCCAATAACGGCAGAGGATTCTCCGCATCTTGGATTTCCTTGCCGAACGGTGTGATCGTGCTTTGACTCAAAATCTTTACCATCTGTTATTATTATTTTTAAACATTTGTTTAAAAGGTTGCGGAGGAAACTTTACAGCAATAAAGGGGGTGATAACATCTCAGAATTACCCTGCAGAGCATGACCACGACACCGACTGCATTTGGATCATAACCGTGCAACAAGGCTCCAGGGTCTTGCTGGAATTCGAAGACTTTGATGTCGAGCAGGGGGCCGGATGTCAATACGATTATGTTGCAGTCAGTTGTTAATTAATTCAGAGTGGGAATTCATCAATCAATCCTCTGATGATTGCCTGATTAATATTTTAAATTGTATGTCATCACTTCAACAAAACAAGGTTTCGATTAAACCTCGCAGGGATACATGAACATGGACTTCAACAATTCAGAGATTTTCCGAATATGCGGAGAGGAAATGATCGGGCGGAAGTTTTATTCGAATGACAACCTTCTCATCCTCAGGATGAGAACTGATGAGAGTGTTGCAAAACGAGGCTTTAAAGCTTCCTATTTGACGGGTTCGTCGAGGGCTTGACCAAATGAACATTTAATCTGGTTTTCATGCATATTTAAATATTTACTATTTTTAATTTTCAATTATTTTACATCTTTCGAGTATTATGATAATTCTGTATTTTCCAGTTTGTGGTGGATTTAGAAACGCGGGTGAAGATGGGTGGGTTGCTTCTCCAGGGTGGCCGAATAATTACAAACAATCAGAAAATTGCACTTGGACCATCATGCGTCCAGTCTGGGTAGGCACCGTCTATTAGCGTTATTGCTTATTCTCGCTTAGCAGCAATTTAATACGTTAAAAATGAAACTAATGATTGCCCTAAAAATATTGTTTTTCATTTTTATGTGTCTGTCTCTGAAACACTAATAACTCTTTGAATTCGTGTCCTTACAATGTTAACATAAGGCATCTCATAAATATGCATATCGTATTTAATATTGCATATTTATATATCATATTTATCTTAGAACCTTTACTTCGCAGAAAGGAAAATAACCATCCACGTCACTCACCTGGAAATCGGAGACCCGAATGACAATTGCACAGGAGATTATTTGGAGGTCCTCGATGGGTCTGATCTAGATGCACCCCCCATCGTGAAGTTGTGTGGCAATCGATCCCCTGCTCCCATCACCACTCACGGATCGTCGGTCACCGTCAGGTTCATTTCAGGGGCTTATCAGGTTCCTCACAGAGGCGGATTCTATCTAACGTATTCTGAGTCATCCTCGTGTTAGTCACTCCTGAGACTATTTGTTTTTATTTTCAATTCACAAGTATTGCATATAAACTTGTTAGTTCTGCATTGTCATTGCATCTTATTGTTGATTATTTGTATTGCATTATATCAATATAAAACATAATTTTATTCCGCAATTGCAATTAAATCCGACAGCTTGCGGAGGAGAATTTATGTCTCAGCACGGAACTATCAACAGTCCGAATTATCCGGAGAACTATCCGGACGAAATCGAGTGCATCTGGAATATTAGCACATCCCCTGGAAACAAAATACAGTTGCACTTTGAGTCAGTTTTAGCTAGACATTCATTTTTTATGCCTTTCCTACTTAAATTGACAACTGTAGTCACTTTCAGTAATGTTTATTTTTGCAATTTCTTCACCAATACGAACAAGATTACGTGTGCAGTTCAAGCAAATCTTTATTTACATGCAAAGTTCTGCAAATGCATTTCACACAGGACCATGGACATTGAGAGCAGTGCCGATTGTGAGAATGATTACATCACCCTGAAGGATTCAAGAGCAACAAGCAGAAAGATGTGTGGCACTGAACTTCCACACTCGGCCATGGCTGACAACAACCTCTTAATCACCTTTCGTAGCGACCACAACACGAGTGGCTTAGGATTTTCAGCGCATTACAGTGCAGGTTTGAGACCGTTGCTATTTAGATGTGCATGTTTTATTCTTACATGAGCGTTAAGAAGATTGCAAATCTGATTTTGAAAAGTGTACGGAGGCAACTTGATCGGGGATTCCGGGCGGATCGCGTCTCCCCTTTACCCGAGATCTTATCCGTCCTCGTCCGACCACACTTGGATCGTCACTTCGTCTCAGAATAAAAAGATCAGGATCACATTCGAATCAATGGATTTGGAACAAAGTTCTCCTTCTTGCTATTACGACTACCTGAGAGTAAGCCGTTTTGAAATTCATCTACAAGCCAATATCAGATGACTATTTTATTATTCAAGAGGTTAAGTTCATTTAGCAAAAAGTTGGCAGTTATTAGATTTTTTGGCAAATGAAATTAAATGAAAGTTAATATGTATTAGTATATATATTAGGTGTTCGACGGAGGATCGACCGAGAGTCGTGAACTTGGAAAGTTCTGTGGCAGCGTTCTTCCATCTCCGATTGAAACAACCTCGAATCACTTCACGTTGAAATTTCTTTCCGATAGTTCCGTATCAAGGTCGGGTTTTCTTTTGTCGTGGGAGGCCTTTGATGCTATACCTGGTGAGGGTTTCTATTCCTCCCTCGTACCTTCCGCCACTCTCTCACCAGGTTAAGTTGGTTTGTTAATTTATGCTTTTTAATTACATTGAAGGGAGTTTGGTAATTTGATATAGCAATTTTATGCAGTGATAAGTGAAGGTAAATATTAAACAATTAGCTGCAATTTAACTAGCGGCCAAACTCATCCCAAAACTGGTTTCTTAGGACAAACTCCGAGTCCTTCGTGCGGCGGGTACATCGTCATCGGAAATTCCACTCAAACCATCGAATCCCCGAACTTCCCTCAAAGGTATCCTCCAAATCTCAATTGTGTCTGGATGTTACATTCAATCTCTGGGAAGTTCATCAAGTTTCAGATTGTTTCCATTTCAATTGAATCTCATCCTTCCTGCTTATACGACGTCTTGGAGATCTATTCGGGTGAGGAGTTTCAGCAGTTTTTTTTTTTTAAGAAATCAAGGTGTTTACGAGTCATCAATGAATTGATTGTTCAGGTGAGAGTGAATCTGAGGAAAGAATTGGAAGGTTCTGTGGCCACCATTTGGCACCGCCAAGATCAATAGTAGTAGCGCACAGCGATTTTGCAAGAGTCAAATTTTCTACCGATGGAGACACCAGTTCTTTGGGATTCTCCATGAATGTGATGACAAGTGGGTACTTTAAGAATTCAACATGTTAATTGCTCGACAGGTTTTCATGATTTGCTAATTTATTGATTTTCACGTCATGGGACCTGACAGCATGTGACAGAATCTTATCTGCTTCGAGTGGTATTGTCACATCCCCCGGATATCCTGAGCATTACTCGAGAAACGAGAACTGCACTTCGCACATAACCGTTCAACCTGGAAACGTCATCGAACTGACCTTCAATTCTATGGCCATTGCTGGCACCATGCCTCATTGCACAGAAGATTATTTGGAGGCATATTTCAGAATTTCTTTATTTTCTTTGTTTGATTCACAAGTCATTCGTGATCTGAATGTGCAAGATAAAATGCCGAGAATGAAGTATTTAATTGTACTGAATAAGACTAAGGTTATAACTAATCAGTCGATTTAATTTGAAGATATTCGATGGGCCGGACAATATGTCTTCTTCTACGAGGTTCTGCGGCCATGCACCCCCGTCCCTCTACCAATCCACCTCCAACTCAATAGCTCTGTTGTTTGTCTCAAATTCCGATGAGAACACAGATGGTGGATTCAGCATCGAATATCACGTGCTGCAGTTGAGTTGCGGTGGTGAGATTGATCTCAGAGGAGAGGTGTCGACGGGACACGTCTCCTCTCCGCACTATCCGAGCAGATACATTTCCAGTGCCGACTGCATTTGGAACGTCGTTGCACCTGCAGAGTCGAGAATCAAATTGTCCTTCAATCCACTCTTCGACATAGAACGCCACGTCCAGTGAGTCGTGTTAATGATCATCACATTGTCTCGTTTGTTGCATTCGGTTATTTAATATTTCTTTGCAAACCAGATGTGAATACGACCACGTTGAAGTGAGGGATGGTTCGTCAGAAAACTCTCCTCTGATTGGAAGATTCTGCGGCAGCCAGAAACCCGATGACATCGTGTCTTCCGGGAACTTCATTTGGGTTCGATTCAGGAGTGACTCGTCACAAACTGGATATGGCTTTGGGGCACTTTTCAGCATAGGTGTGCTTATAAATTGATAGTTTTCAACGGATAAACAAATATAAATGTTTATTCCAATAAATTTATTATTGATTATTGTTATGATATGTTACATATCATTACAAAAGAGAATTGTTTTATTTTGAGACATATCTTGTTAAATACAAAATAAGTTCCTTCGTTCCAGCTCCTTGTGGTGGAACGATCTCGGCCGCTCAGGGCTATCTCACTTCCCCGAACTACCCTCGATCTTACCCCGCAAACATTTCATGCCTGTGGACTATCATTGCCCCAGAGAACCATTACTTGACGTTTTCATTCGAGAGCATGCAGATCGACGACTGTAACGACAGCGTCATCATTCGAGACTTCAACACCACCGGTTATTTTAAGATGACCAATCACTCAGCATTTATTTAATTTCCACGACCTGCTAACAATTCTTAAAGGAGATGTCATCCTAACTGCTTGTGGGAATCGCTTGTTTCCAGCCAGAGAAACTTCAGGAAACGAGGCGGTAATCGAGTTTCGCTCGAATGCATTCAACCAATCTGCTGGATTCAAGTTGAATTTCTTTTCTATTTACGAAGGTTACATTTCATTTGTACTTGTATTTCATAAACTGATTTAAAACATCTCGGCTAATAACTCCTGTCAATGGCTTAAGTTAATATTGAATAAAGACTTAGTGAAACGGTCGTTTCAAAGGTGATTCTTTTGCCTCTCTGCATATTCAGGCTGTGGGGGCCTTGAAATGGGTCCTAGTGGAATTATTACCTCCCCTGGTTATCCTCAACCATTTGCAAGGAGAAGGAGATGTTCGTGGATAATTAAGGTCCAGGAAAGCATGGGAATCAAGCTATCTTTAGAAGACATTGATCTTGGTTATGATTACAGCTACACTTGCTCTGATGATTACCTTCTGGTGAGGACATGAACCTTATATTTTCATTTTTGACAATTTTTTTTGAGGCGATGGGGCTAGTTTGTGCTTTATCTATGTTATCTTGTCTTAATAAATTCTTTAAGGTTCATTTTATTGTCTAAGATCAAAGCTGGAGCTTACCCAGACTCTCCAGTCTCTCAGAGATTGTGCAGGAGTTCGTACATATCTGAAATTTATTTGCCTTCAAGTACAATGGAAATACAACTAGTCAGTGATGAATACAACAATGGCAGGGGCTTCAAGATAGAATATTCAACTCAAGACAGTTACAGTATAGAAATATTTTATACATTTAATAGTTTAGTTATATAATATCATATATATATATATATATATATATATATTTATTCATATTTTACCATTTAAATTAAACATTTATTTTTCGGTATATAAATGATGTCTTCTTTTGGTCACCAGCCTGCTCCAGCATGCATGACATTGTCAATCAGAGCATAGTTTTCACGTCGTGGGTCCAACAGGATTACCGACCTAATGCAAGGGATTGTACTTGGATCATTCGCGATCCCAACAGGGAAAACTCCACCACGACCTTGATCATTGAGCAACTGAATATTAACACAGCAGGGCAATGCAGCCAAGACTTTATTGAAGTTCGAGAAGGTCGTGTATTTTTTAAATATTTTTTTTTGTTTTTGTAGAGCGTGTTTAATACATTCAGCATTTAAAATTCAGGACTTATTTACGAAGATCCACGCATGGGCAAATATTGCGATTCTGACCGAGTGCCAAAATTTGGAGTGGCCACTTCCTCGAGTGGAATGCTTGTCAGATGGAGTTCGCGGTATGTCGTGGATCAAACCATTTCTCTCAAATATAAATTCTCAGGTGAGTAAATATTACCTACATGTTTGAAGATGTACATTTAAACAAAAAATTTAAGTGAAAATGTTTGACTTTATGTACTTTTGTATCATACATTTTTGTATCTCACATTATTTGGAAATGAAATTTATATCCGTGCACGGAACAAGCGCAACTAAATCTATTATTTATTATCTATTGCAACTAGATATTAACTGGATTGTATTTCAAACAACTGTAACTAAATTCATTCGCAGTTATTTTCTCATTACACTTGGAACAAATTATTTCCAGCCTGTGGTGGATACGTAACAACCTCAAGCACAATAGCGAACCCAGAATTCCCCATTCCTCCCACGTCGGACACGAACTGTGTTTGGACGGTCGTGGGTCCCGAAGGAAGTGTTGTCAAGGTTTCATTGTTTTCTAGTGCTTTCAATATTTCACGTGTTTATAAGCATTAAACGATTTTTAACTTACGACGTGTATTTTATTAATGCGTCATTAAATGATTAAGAATATTATTATAATGAAACGTTGATATGAAATCACTGACAAATGTAATTTGCAGGCAGAACCTGCTGTGATTGATGAGTAAAGTTTGAATGTTTTTGTGGTTGGAGTGAATTGATTTTACGATGTTAAACATGTTTAACACATGTTAAGCTAATAAATGTTACTCAGGTCATGTTGACGTTATTACATAAATAATTTAATAACTCAGCAATAATATTGCTTGAATTATTGTTGGATAACAGCTCGCCATAGAAACTCAAGCCAATTCAGGAAATTCCTGTGACGATGCCTTCTTGGAAATGTTGAATGGGGACCGATTTTCCTCTCCACTGATCATGAAAGTCTGCGAGTCCATGGCAAGAAAACTTGTCAGAACTCAGAGCAACAGGGCCAGAATCAGATTTTTCTCGAAGCAGGGTGAAACTAACAGACTGACTTTCAAAATAAACATAACTTTCATGACATCCGGTGAGTTCTCTGCTTCGTGGTCTCAAGAGTTTTTTTTTTTTCATTCGTCTGGTAAATATTCAATTCACTCGTTCATCCATCTAAAATTGTTCTACTCCACGCACAAATTGTTCAACCGATTCCAAGGTTGTGGTGGCATACTTCAAGCACCTGAAGGTTCCATTTCCTCACCTTCATGGCCAAGCAACTCGAACAGTTCTCAGAGCTGCTTCTGGAAACTAAAAACCAGGGAGAACTTCTACCTCATCCTCAAATTCTCTGAACCATTTCAATTGACTGACAGATGCATTGGAAGTTATTTGGAGGTGAATTTATGATGGAAAATGTAAAAATACTGTTGTTGTTAATAATTTCGTTAATGCGTTATTATTGTTACGTAATCATTTATTTCTATTTTTCGTCACAAGCACCTCACAGGCGACCGTCACGTGCGACACTTTAAAGCTCCATCTAATTCAATGTCTAATTTTAGATCAAAGAAACTCCGAGCATCGTGAGAAGGATTTGTGGGGCAACGAGACCAAACGACATCATCGTCACCTCGAACGAAGTCGACATCAGATACCAAAATTGGCAAAATGTTTCAATAAAAGGATTCTCTGTCAACTATGTCTCAGGTAAGTTCGTCTCCCAAAAAATAAACTATTTTGCAAATGAAGCAATTGCGCAGGCAAGAGTAATTAGAAATAATTATTATTCCACCTAATAAATTATGTAATACTCATTACGACAATTATGTAATCAAAGGAATGTGTATACATTCGTGCTAAATATTGCTGCGTTACATTAAAATATTATTGCCATTATATGGAATTAAGTTCAATAAATGTCGAAATGGAAATTGTGTTCCATTCAAAGTTCTGCGTTCACTTCAACATCAACTCTGCATTTCAATGTTAGTTTCATGTCTTTAGTTCCATCTTTTAGCTCATTAACTTATTTCTTTGGTTATTTGTAGGGCTGCAGATCTATTATTTTTCTTAATCGCGATTAGTCGCGAGATTAATATGTTTAATCGTAGTTAACGCATTTTTAATCGCACCATCTCATTTTCCAATAAATTTCCCAATACACTTCATTTTTACAACAAAATCAGTTTTATTCAAGCAAGTATAAAGTCCTTTGTGGCACTTAGTCCATATTCAGCCAGTTGCTGAGGCAAACGAGCCTGTTT
>MPNW01000161.1:0-60748 GCA_011800805.1 Hirudo medicinalis | reverse complement strand
AAACTACAACAGAGTTTGATTTGAAAGTAAATTTGCCTCCCAAAATCAACCTACCAGTGTTACTTGTGGCCATTTTTTCAAGCGCGAAACAGGAAGTCTTCGTAAACAAAAAGGAAGTCGAGGGACAAAAAACAAAGACAAACACAAATTTTCGATGAAAATATTTATAAAATTAACAATTTAAATAATTTTATGAAATTAAAAAAATTGAACGAGTTAATCGTCGCGTTAATAATTTTAATTGCAAAAAATATTTAACGCATTAATCTTCCGTTAACGCACATAAATCTGCAGCCCTAGTTATTTGATAATCAATGACTTCACTACTTATTCTTCATCCTCCTCTTCTTCTTCTTCTTCTTCTTCTTCTTCTTCTTATTTTTCTTCTTCTTATTATTATTATTTTTATTATTATTATAAATATTTTTTAAACTAATCGAAGTTTTGAGATTTGTTCATAACTTTTGTTTCAGATTGTGGGTGGAACTTCACAGGCCAAATTGGTGTCTCGGGTGAGATTTATCCACCTGGTTACCCCGGCTACTATGAGAACAACCTGAACTGCACCTACTACGTCATCACCGAGCCCTACCTTTACACTGTGCTGTATTTGGATGTACTTCGTCTGCCATACGATTTAGGCAGTAATATTGCTGTTCCTTATGTAGTCAACTCGGTTGTGCCGTTTACAAATACATTATTTTGTGTTGCTGTTGTGTTATTTGTATTATGTGGTGATAATTGCACACTGAGGATGATTAGAATAGTCACTGATGGTTTAAAATGTGAACTACAACAGGAGATTGCAAGGATTACTTGCTGATTTCATCTCTTGAAAAGGAATCACAATCGAAGAAATTGTGTTACAGCATGTACAACGTCAACGTCGTCATACCTGGAACCACTTCCATAAGATTTGTTTCTGACGAGGAAGACAATGTCGAAGCCTGGAAGCTGCAATACAACATCATCGGTTGGATTGTCATTTAAATAACATTTAAACATTTAAATATTCATGAATTATTAATTCAATCAATTCGTTGTATATCATCAGACTGCAACAGGCAGCTAACAGATGAATATGGAAGATTAAGCAGTCCACTGACTGGTGTTTTGGTTCACTTCCCACTCAACTGCTCGTGGACAATAAGTGCACCAGCAAATAAAATAATTAAAATCAAGTAGTTTAAATTTTATTGAAGTTTTTCATTCATTCATTCATCTATCCGTCCAGCCGTTCATTCAATTATTCATTTGTTCATTTACTTAAGGCACTGCTTAGTAAAATGTGCCTAGAACATTACGAATGCTAGGTGGCCACAAAGTGGTTGTTGTGTTGTTGCGAACGAACTTTGTAATAAACAAAATGCTTGAAGCAATATTGAGAGGCAAATACAGCACAAGAAATAATGAAGTATTCATTAAGTGTGCATGGAAACATCAATCGCAAATTGTTAGATGATTTGCATTAACAACATCTATTTATTTATTTATTTATTTGATTAAAGTCCGTTGCATAACTAAGATGATTTGGACTTAGATTAACAACATCAGCACTTGTCTGTATTTGTGGTGACATTTCGTAGGAAGTTATATGAAGCTCTAGATTACTGGTGATTCACAAAGTCCGTCTTTAATTCTATTAATTCTATTTATCTCATTCAATTTCATTGACAAAACAGTTTCTTTGAATTAAAATCTTAAAACCAAGTTTTTATTAACTTCATCATTTGATTGCAATTATTATTTAAATGTGGAATTTTAAAAAGTTGTAAGAAATTGATTGATTTTAAAGTTTTGCAGTATATATTATTTATAAAGATATTAAATATTTGTTTATTAAATGTCAACTTAAAATATAAAATATAAAAAATACTGCAGATTCCACGGCCTCCGTCTGTCTTACTCGTCCAATTGTGACTCAGCTCATCTCTCCTTCACAGAGTTTCAACCGAATGGAACTTCGAGATTTCTTGGAAAGTTTTGCGGCTCTGACACGCTTCAGCCACTTTACAGCACCACCTCCAAACTTCAAGTCGTCTACGATGCCATGGTCAATGCCATGGGCTCCTTTGAAATTGATTACATGGCTGTTTACGGTGAGATGTTTTTAACATTTCTAAACTAACGGTTGCTATGGAAACTAATTCGAAACTCATTTTGCTATTTATTTAACTTTCCTGATTTAATTAGATTCTGTTTCTATTTATACTCGTGCGAGTTAATGCTTCACATAATTTGATTTTGAGCATTTGTGGCATGTGTGGCTGCGATGGCAATGGCGATGATGACGACATTATTAACAACGTCAGCAACAATAATAATAACAAAAACAATAAGAACAATGTTTGCCTCCGTACATAAGTCAAGAAAAATTTTTTAAAGAGGAACCGTTTGCAGTCATTTGCACATATTTCCAACTGTAATTCAATAAAATTTTATTTTTAACAATAGTGCAGTTACGTATTATTTCGCTTGGAATACCTCAATTTGCATTGAAAAAGAGTGATCATGAGCAAAGAAATATATTTTATTACTTATTTTGAAATGCTGACTTACATGAATTTTAAGGCTGCGGAGGGGTGGTGTCAAATTCTTCAGGAACCATTGTCAGCCTCGACGTGAACAACGACGGAAATTACGAGGCCAATCTCGACTGCAAGTGGATATTTGATGCCCCGTCAAATAAACTCTACGAACTGAACTTCGAATATGTCACGTTGCCAGAGGACAACCACTTGGCTTGTGAAGATTATGTTGAGGTGAAGATTATTTCAAATGGTCTTTGCATCAGTAAGGAAAATTGAGTCATAATTAATTGATGTTTGTGTTTATAACAAGGTTAAAGCTGGATTTCTGGAAAATGATGAGGAGGTCCTGAAACAATGCACTAGCAGAGGATCTTTCAGATACGTGTCACCGTTCCCAGCATTTTTGCTGGAGTTCGTGAGCGATGGAGAGACAGAGGCGAGGGGGTTCAAAGCAACGTACAATCTTATCGAACGTTAGTTGTAAGCACTTAGTCATTTATTCCGTTTGGATTTATTGAGTTTCATTTTTATTTAGAAACATGTGGAGGGGAACTTTCAACCAACTTCACTCAAAGAACGATCACCTCTCCCGGCTATCCCTCAAACTATGACATCGACCTAATTTGCAGGTGGATCATCCAATCACCACCGCATACCTACATCGAGGTGGATATCACCTCTCTTGATCTATATCCCAGCGCTCATTGCCAAGAAGACTACTTGAAGATTGAAGAAATCAAATTTGTCAACAATCAACAGGTTAAATTTCATGTTAGAAATCTGTATGGTAACCAACAAATACAGTAATCACCAGTTAATACAATTACAATGACTTTGAGCCACTAATTTGTATAATTTCAGAGAATTGTACACGAACCTCTGGTGACATGTGGCACGCAACTGCCCCCTCCTTTCATCGGATCACAGAACAAAATTTTGGTGACTTTTGTCGCGAAGGAGAATTCTCAGCGTAGACACAAAGGATTCAGCTTGAATTTCAAGGAAGCGTGTAAGACCATTTTACGTTTTCCTTTAAATTTCGTACTAATGTTTTCAATTAGAACAGAACTAAAATGAATCTCCCATGCAGCTTGCAACAAGAATTACACAACACCCTCGGGTCGAGTGACGAGCCCCTTCTTCCCAGAAGTGTACAAGCACCACTTGAAATGCACAATTGAAATAACAACGCCCCCAGGCACCAAACTTTCCATTTTCTTCAGGGTTTTTGATTTGGAGCAGCAGTCGTATTGTTCCTACGATTCCCTCCAAGTGAGATTCTAATTTTGATTTATTTGATTTATTAATGAATGTATGTATATGTATATAATGATGTATATAATGATGTATATGTATATATATGAATATAATGAATGAATATGTATATTAATTATCTGTTAGTAATTAGATATATGTATTACTTATGTGATAATCATTGAAATTATAAATAATTAATTATTTATTTATAGATAATAATTTGAAATATAAATTACAATTTATATTAATAACAATAATTATATTATACTATAATAATTAACAAATATAACATTATAAAGTAATATTATAATAATGATAATAATTATTAAATTACTATCCAATTATTTGTTAATTTCGTCTTAACTAAAAATGTATGGTTCTATTAATAAAACTAAAAAAAATTGAAGACTCTTTCAAGTAATTCAGTCTTTGAATTTCTTTATCTATATTTACGAAAATATTACATAACAATTTTACAATAATTAATGGTTCTTGACCTAATGGTAATTTTGTTAGTAAAAGAAACGTACAATGCCTATTTTGTTAGATTTCAAAGAAGGTAGAAGATGACTGGATGCAGGTGGCCAAACTGTGCCAAGGACTGCCGAACCCCATTTTCTTCAGGAACAATTTTGCAAAACTCGTGTTCGAGACGGACGAATCTCAGGCACAACAAGGCTTTGACATCACCTACACTTCTTCTCCCACAGGTTTCATCTTTTAAATTCTTTCAATGTATGAAATAATTTCAGGCAACTGAATGAAATTTAGGATGCGGGGGAGATCTGCATGTCATGGCCGGTGTAATAACCAGTCCAAACTATCCAAACGTTCCTTTCGAGCCATATTCCTGCATTTGGACTTTAGAGACAACGGCAAAACGTTACATGAAACTCCACATTTCAATTTTGCCCAGTGAGATGACTTTCACAGAGAGATGTCTCGGAGGGCAGAGTTTATTGACGGTCTTCGCTGGTCCCGATGAAGTGTCTCCTTATACAGATTATTGCATAAATGTAAGTTTACCTTACTGCTCAACGATAAACCATATTTGCTAGAATCCTCCGTAACATAAAATATCTTCTGGTGAAATTGTTATCAATAACTCGAAAGTTAAAACTCATTAAACAAACTCAGACTACAATACTTTGAAAATGATTAACTGCCTCTTGTTTTGACTTTCACAAACTATTTCATTTGCAGGGTGACACGGAAGTAACCCTTCCCACGAGCAAACTTATGGTGAAATACGTTTCAACGGAGAGTGAACAAAGCAATATCGCATTCAAATTGACTTTCACGAGTTCAAGAGAATTTGTAGCACATGTTTCAACTGAGTCCTACCAGGAAGACGATTACTCTGATAATTATGATGACTAAACTACGATTTTTGATTTTTAATGACTGATATCATTAAATTTTAGATTTTGCTGAATTTGCTTGCCATTCTAAAGTTTATCTGGTACACACCACAGTACCTTAATCTTCTTATCAAAGATTTTATCTAAGGTTTCGATTCAGTTTTTAGGATGATTAGGATGCATTTCCTCGCATTAAGCCAATTTCCACCGCTATAGGAATTAAGTTTCGTACAGGACACTAACAATTATTGTGTTTAAAAGCAGATACGCGTAATAAGTCCGCAGAGTGAAGGAGTGATGGAGATTGTTATAACGCGAGTTTATTGCTGCGTAGTTTGCTCAAATAATTCCTGTGAGCTCTAAATATGTTGAATGTAAAAATGTTAAGATGGTTACAACTCTCCATAGAGTTGTATTTGGTCAAGGAGGTAGTCAACTTCTTTTTCGGATGTTGCAGGGTTCGAGATGATCATCCTGAAAAAGTTAGGTTTCATTCCCAGAGGTTGGTACCCCACCATGGTTTGACCCTTCTCCATCATCACTGCCTTTACCTTAGAGGCAACCTGCAGAAAACGCAAAAAGCCCCACGTTCATGCATTAAAAAAATTATCTCAAAGTGCTGATTTCTTCACCACGGAGAGCTTGTCATCTCTTTCTTTTCCACATGGTAGGTGTCTCAGTTTTTGTGGAACATACCAGAAACAGATGTTCAGATATTCAGGCTTAAATGTGTTAATTGGTGGTTAGTTTCATCAAATATTTGTAAAGTTTACCACATAAAATCGGCTTTGCACATATCTTATAATCTGATTGCAAAACAATTTTACTCTTAGAAAGAAACTGCGCAGACCACTGAAAAACCAACAGTTAATAATGTGAGGAATGTCGTGATAACTCCGCAGAGTGCCATCGATAAATCGATTAAAAATGATAGAATTCATTTCGATTTAACCTCCTCAAGAACAAATTCGAATCCAGGTCTAGCACTGATTTCAGTCTGCATGTACCTAGAGAACAAAGATGAGGATGAATTAGGTATGAGCTTTGAAAGTATGACTTTGCCTGAGAGCAAAAAGGCATTTACCAACACGAACCGAACTTTCAAAAGTAATTTAATGACAGTTAATTAATGATTGTTTATCAACCTCGAGAGCTTCATAAGTTCGTCTATTTGATTCTCGAACATTCTGCATCCTTTGCATTTCCATAGTAACCACAATTTCAGGGCATCGTTATGTCTTGTGCCCTGCATTGCTCGACGATCCACAAACTCATCTCCGGCAAAAACCCCGATGCTCTCGTGCACATGGAAGCATTTTGCCAGGAGTCCCTATAATTTGTTATCTTAGAATAATTGAAAAATTATTATTTTACAACTAATCGATTTTACTCAAATCGTTATTTAATTTATTATTAATTTATTATTATTATTTATTACTTGATTTATTTTTAAAATAAGATTCAAAATTCATCAACTTTTTCCTTCACGAAGAATGCCGAGCATTGCAAGGGAACTCCCATCAACTTGTGAGGATTCCAAGTCACCGAATTAGCCCTTTGAGTTTAAAGTTATTAAAAAAAAATTTTAAATAAAAATAATCTTTTAATGAATACTAATTATTAATTATAAAATCATAACTCATAATGTAACCTATGTATGCCCTGCATAAGATGCCTGTGAGTTCTTGAAAGAAGTAAACCCCCGCCCCAGGCTGCCTGATTAATTAATCAATTAATTAATTAATTATATTGTATTAATTAATTATTTATATTGTATTAATTAATTAATTATATTGTATTGATTAATTAATTATATTGTATTAGTTTATTAATTGTAAACAAAATTGAAATTAATTATATTAATTAATTAATTAATTGTAGACAAAATTGAAATGATATCGCGTGACTTACGTCTACATGCAACCACAGGCCATATTCCTCGCACACATCTGCTATTTCCTGGAGGGAGTCGAAAGCTCCAAGGACCGTGGTGCCACTGGTGGCTGCGACAAGGAACGGCTTCAAGTCCAAGCTCAGCGATTCTTCGATCTTGATCCTCAGGTCGGTCACGGACATTTTGCCCCTGTGAAGTTTAAGTCTTACCTTGTATACAATTCACAATTCCATATACTTACGCAGACCTTCGTCAAGCAATTTATCTATGAATCATCTATTCATTCACCTACTGATTGACCAGTTCAAACAAGTTCAAACCTCTCGTCTGAATTAACGAGAATCACGTGGTCGCTTCCAACACCAAGCAGAACTCCCGCTCTTTTGATAGAAAAATGGCTCTTCAATATATAAAAGGATAGGTAAATAAAATAGTTGAACTGAAAATACTTAATGGTATTAATGTGTGAATAAATGAAAGAATATAATATAATATAATATAATATAATATAATATAATATAATATAATATAATATAATATAATATAATATAATATAATATAATATAATATAATATAATATNACGTAACATTACGTAACGTAACGTAACGTAACGTAACGTAACGTAACGTAACATAACATAACATAACATAACATAACATAACATAACATAACATAACATAACATAACATAACATAACATAACATAACATAATATAATATAATATAATATAATATAATATAATACGATATGATACGACATGATATAATATAATTTAGCTACATCGACATTGAACTAAGAGGCAACAGAACCAAAGATTTCACTTGATCGGAAGTGAAGAGTACAAGAGGAGGACTTCCAGACACTCCTTCATAGTTGCAGTAAGGAAACATTTTGTGCCTGGCCACTGCTATGCTGTACAAGTTGGACATGGTGCCCCCTTAAATTTTCAGAGTTTTATTGCGATATATTGATTATTATAATAAATAGGTAATTATGTTACATCGATTATTATGATATATTGATGATACATTGATTATTATAATATAACGATTATTTTGATAATGATTATTATATCATACCGACTATTTTTATATATTGATTATTATAATGTCTTAATATTAATTTGAATTCATCTACAATTCATTCTAACCTGGAGTCAGAATATCATCACCTTCTTCCCAACCCAGGTACTTCCTCATCTTCCCCAGCACAACTGCCTCCATTCTTCTGAATATAGAAGCATCCTCGTCAGAGCTTCAGGTGAAATAAGAAATATTTTACTTTTGAATTTATTTTTTCCTGTTTTAATTCGAACGATATTATTGTTGTTGTTGTTGGATGGATTATGAATGCTACTGGATTGCAATGGACCACTTCAGCAAAACGAAATGGTTTTTGTGTTTAATCAGGTAAGTTGGATTCTAAGCAACATAATTAATATTTAATCTTATTACTCATGTAATTGATAATTATTAAATAATAAAATTATATAATTATATGCACAGAGTAGTCTGCTTCTTCTTTCAAAAGGCGCTAGATAATTTGTCACTAACATCTGAATCTCTGAAATCCTTAAATGTGTATTTATTCTACGCATATTTATTATTTATTAATACATTTGCATATGTTTGCATATTTAAGATTATTAAATATTCGACTCACAGACTCATGTTCGATGCCGCTGTCGCCCACTCTCCAACCAATCCTACGATGTCCAATCCCTGAGATATTTGGTTGAAAAATCGTGGGTGTCCTTTTAAGTTCACAAATTTAACTTTGAGTTGCTTAAAATAAATTAAAGATACAAACGCGCAAAAGTTTCCCCACTGTAAATTTCAATTGAATGTAATAATAATAATAATAATAATAATCATCATCATCATCATCATAACAATCCTGATAATGATGATGATAATGACAACAATAACATATATTGATGATGATGATAATAATAATATTATATAACCATTTCTAACTGAGGCTCACAAGAAGTATCTTCTTGCTAAACTGGACAAACTAGATGATGGATTCGGAGAAGAACTTCTACACACATTCAACACTGAATAATATTTAAATATTTTGTTCCAGGAGAGGAATTTGAAAGTTCTGAAGTGACCAGCTCGCTCCTCAGACTTTGAACCCCATTGAAAACATGTGGGGATTGTCTGCTAGGACGGTTGTGGAAAGCAATATTCTAGTGTTTAGGAACTGAAAGATGCTTTGAATAAGAGCTGGAAGGAACTGGATGAAAAGAGCTTGAAACGTTTCCTGGATTCATTAAAAAATAGACTTCAGGAGTTAATTATTAAGAAAGGAGATAATTATAATATTATTGACTTTCATATAAATTATAATTTATAGATTTAATTTTAATAAATATGGAAATTTATGCCCGTAGTGTTTCTGGTTGATATACGCACTTTTGGTATTTCCAGTTTTTCCGTAGAATTCGCACGAAATATTTGTCTGAGTTCAATAAATTTGACACTTTTGTAAATCTGATGCGTTTCAGCACATTGTACAAAAGCTTGTTAAAATGCAGTACATAAGGTGTTATCGTTGAATACCTAACTGGGCCAAAATTATACAACGCACTGCATACGTGTTACATGATAATCATTAATGATTATATTCATAATAATTATAAAAACATTTGATGTATTTCTAACATAATTTGTTGACAACTAAATGTTGTTATAATCGTTGCGAATGAATAATATTTAACATTCCGTTTCTTAAAGCTTATTCATTCGCAAAACCAGCACTTTGTAGAAGTAAAACTTGTTTTCATTGGTTCGTGAATTCGTCGGAAAGTTTGAAAAAATATTTTCTCAGCAGATGTCGCCTTCCCCGCGAACGTGGAAGCATAAAAACTCTGGAATTGGTTTGTTTCAAGAATGAAACATTCTTTCTTGTGTTGCATTCATTTTCTTCCGTACAAGGTTTTGGAAAATTCAATTACCCGGAAATGTAAATGAAAATTGTAAGTTGATAATAATTTATAACAACAGCAACAATAAATAATAATAAAACAGCCATAATAATAAATTCCTAAATCAGGAGAATGATGATGGATTTTCTGCAGAAATGTTTTCCTTGTTATTTCTTGAGAGTTCCTCGTTAAAGAAATATTTGTTTCTGCATTTATTTATGGCTCCTCATTCTACGACAGGCATTCAAATTTCGTTGTTTTGCAAGTTTATTTGTAAATTCTTTGCATCAAATGCTCGTAACGATGCTTTTTATAATTAATAATAATAATAATAATAATAATAATAACAATAATGATGATAATAATAATAATAATAATAATAATAATAATAATGTAATACAAGTACTTACGAAATATTAAACTGTTAGAAATGGCACNGCTTTTTATAATAATAATAATAATAATAATAATAATAATAATAATAATAATAATAATAATAATGAAACATAATTAATGATGATAATAATAATAATAATAATAATAATATTAATTTAAATACAAGTACTTACGAAATATTAAACTGTTAGAAATGGCACTACAAATAAGATAGCTACATATAGTTTGTGAATAAATAAAAAAAATGACTCATTATTTTTGAGCAATATTCCGGGAGGCACAAGTTTCCTTATTGAAGTAGCAGCCTGTGCCTTATTGAAGAAATGAAATTTCTCATTCCCTCCTTTTCAACGATTTGTTCAACAAATGCATGATAATTGAAGGACAATAATGTTTAAATTATAAATATAATAATCTAACGAGCACACGTAAGTTGTCCAAAGATTTTTAATTCAAATTTATGAGAATATGTATAATTTATTTGGAGTCAGATCACAAATAATAAGTTTCGCAAATCACCCGTTCTGACGCAGTACTTGAGAACTTGAACACACTGCTTGAGAATAATGTTGAGATCTTGTGGCTTTTCCTCCAGAAACAGAACTTTGTTCAACTTCTCCATGAGCAGTCGAGGATGGTGAAATTCCAGAACTTTTTCCGATCGATCGTTGTTTGAATGAACGTGTTTCGTGAGAATCGAACTCATCTCCGAGAGGAAATGATGTGTTCCATCTGAGCGTGAACTTCTCGTGAAAATTCATGAAATGACGAAAAGTTGAAGCGATGAACTTACGAAGAACTGCACTTGGACTTTCTTCTTCAGTCTTTTCAAATGATTTTCTGTATTCAGACAGTCCGAATGGCATCAAGTCTAGAATTATTAAGGCGTTAGTACAAGCCTATTTTATCAATTTACTGAAAGCGTTTATAAATTCGAAAGCAAACCATAAAAATAAAAATGTATTTCATTTCTTTTCGTAGACTTCGATTCCACCTGTCCCATGCTTCCGCTTCTCAGTGGTTGAGAAAGCAATTTAAAGGCAACAAGTGCGCAAGCATCGACCAAACGAAGCTGATGTTTCGTTGTAAATAAACTGACATTTGTTTCAATAACTACTTTACTTAACTATGGAGATTATCGGTTATTAATTATTGTTACTTCATCAATTTATCTTCTTTTGAAACGCTACTTAATTGATCGATCCAAAATCAAAATTGGACAAAAGCTAGACTAAAGTAGATCGACTTTTCAATGACTGAGTTTTAGGAATCGAATTAACTGGTCAATTAAATTTAAAAATTATTTACAAATTATTTATATTATTATTATTATTTATTTTACATGAATTTAGTAACAAAAATAACTTTAACTTGAAAGCCTTTCTTATTCCATTCATTTTATCTTCGAGGGAATCTAGGAAAGAGAATTACAAGAACATGACGACTTGTTAGTTGTTCGATCAATCGAGAAAGACATAAATTGAAAATAAGTCATTGAAAGAATAAGCAATCACAAAGCAGTTTCTCCTTTCATTGCGAACAACGTGAACAGTGGTTCAATGAGGGTTTCATATTTTCCACTGAAGATCCACATGGAAGAGTTAATTGATTACTTGAGACTCAAACAACTGAAACTCAAAAAAGCCTTAACATGCTAATTAAAATCCTTAATATGTTTTGTGATTTTGTAAGAAATAGCATTAATATTAAACAGTTATTATCACTTATATTACACATTAATTTCCTCAGTTTATTCTTGAGGAAGATCCCATCGGGTCTACAAAACAACAAATCAGTGGTTAATCCAACGTCAATTTTCACACATTAGAAGCTCAAACGATGTGTTTTGGCGATTTGAGTTCAAGTTTCCACAACTTTGTAGCTGCTCAGTCGTTCTTTCCGCAGGAGAATTTCTGACAAACCTGGCAACAGGACTGACACATGGATTCTGCAGATTTGTTGAAGTTTTAAAAATATTTTCTGGTCGATAATTTTAATTAATAATGGTAATATTACTTAAGTCGATTATTGTTACACATTATTACCATGATATTAATCTTAAGTCGATTAGGCAAAGTAAGTTCTAAAGAATTAGTAAGAATATATTTTCATGCTCTCACATGAGTAAGCTACCAACACAATTGTACGTATATGAATGTGTTTACAAATCACATTCCAAGCAATCGATTATAATGTCACATTGCATAAATTAATATTTCCTCTGTTAATTATTTATATTTAATGTAATAATAATATTTATTCAATCGGACAACTAAAGAACATGAGGAGGTGGTTTATCACCTCTCGAGGTAACTTGTGATTTAACCAGCATCGATTCATTGATTCCCTGCAAATTAAACGAACGTATTTAATAGTTGAAGTAAAAAAATATTAAATCTTAAATCAATTAATTTGTCAAACACTCGACGAGGAAAATGCTTTCATAAAGTTTCTGGGTTTCGCTGAGCACTGAGAAAATGTTGTTGTGTCTTTTACGACGATTATTTGAGGATCTGAAAGTCGAGGTTGAAGAAGGATAATGAATTGTTCAATAAAACCATTGCTTCAAGGTTATGCAGGTAACTAAGTTATTAATTTGTTGATGAAGTCATATTTAATTGAATTTAATATAATAATAATAATATAGTTTAATGCAATAAATAAAAAATAGTACTTGTACTAAGGTCTGCTCGAATGACTGCTTTGAAGAGAAATTGTTCTTGTGGAAAACCTGTTGATTGAAACCCGACGGTTGATGCTTTCAATCGAAATTTAAGGTTGCAATCCACGTAGAGTTTGATGTGCGACGCTGTGAAACTGAGGGAGATTCTTGAAGGCACCGAGGATGTTTTAATGACGCGGAAAAACGAATGCGTCTTGTTGTGTTCGTGTGGAGAGATTTTTTTTGCTGGAAAAGTTTGTAGTAACCTCCGTCTGATTAGCGAATAAATGAAGATCGACGGACTGTCGAAGGAAAATGTGCGCCGTTGCCTCAGCAATTTGCTGGATTGCTGGTGCTTCTGCAAATGAATGAAAAAAATGCTTTTTGGTGTCGAGATTCTGATCCTCAGTCCGTTCATGCGACTCGATGAAGTCAAACAAAAGATCTGCGGAGGATTGAATTTCGAGGCGAAGACGGAATTTTTCACGTTCTCTCTCACGTGCGGAAGAAGCCTGCTGACTGTTGAGGACAAATATTCTTTGAAAGTTTTACGAGTTTCTTTGAAGGATTTGTTTGAATATTATTTCATTTACGTCATATTATTCAATCATGATTTAGTTCATAATATTATTTGTATTTTAATTACAAATTATAAAACGGTGACGTTCGTAAAAGTTAAGAAATGTTTTAAATTTTAGTTCGTTACTGATGTTAACAACTGATACTGACCATCCGGGTTTTTGTTCTCCAATTATAGTTTTCTAAAAATTCCTCACATTCAGGTCTCATTAAAAATGAAAGAGACTTGCAAAGGGGGCACATTAACATTTAATCATTTGAACATTTTGATAAAAAAGTCTAAAATGAACCTCCACACTCAAAGAAGTTGCACTTTCTGTACTGAACCTCATCACCATCCCGCACCAGGCCTGCAAAAAGGAATGCAAAGAGGATGACATTCACGAACGAACAATGACCTCTTTGACCTTCTGACCTTTCGTGACCTGTCTTCTCGTTTCGTGACCCCCGCCACAACTTTTTGAACAATGAGACCATTCACTCCAAATTGTGCCTGAATGTATGGGAAAGGTCTGAGCGACTTAATTATTATTATTATTATTATTATTATTATTTATTTTAAAAAACTTCTAAACTATTAGTCAATTATTATGAGTGACTCGTTATTTTGTCCGTGTTCCTCAAGTACCAAACGCAAACATTCTCCACAAAGTTTCAAGAAAAGTTGGAATTATTGTTTCGTTCATCAAAGAGAATCGAAGGAAACGAGAATGAATTGAAGAAGTGCTTAATTAATTGAAAGCCGTGAAGGTCGATAAAAATCGAGTGGTCGTTGATGCGCATCATGGATCTTCGCAAATGAATTTGCTCTCGTTAGCATAAAATTCCGATAAATAAGAATAAGAAGCCAACCGAGTGCCTGATAAACGGACATTTCATTTTCTCGGTCCCAGGGGACTGCTGCCCCGAACAGGTCGTCGTAGCGGGCAGATAAACCCCCTCTGAACGTGGTCAAGAAGAGGACGTAATGCTTGGATGTCTTGACGTCGGAGTAACAAAGTCCCTTGTCTCCGAAGTTGCTGATATTCGTCACGATTCCTTTGCCTCTGCAAAGAATGTTCTCGGTCGGTTTATTCTAACTTGTCTCAAACGTTTGACGTTATTTGCTGCTCAAAACATGCTTGGTGAAACTAGGTCGGTAGTGCTATTTTGCATATTGTATTGTTGCACGTGCGTCTTATTACAATTATTACATCCTCAAATTGTAAACGAATCGTCCAACTTGTAATCCGGAAAATTTTTGTTGTCCAAATTTCTAAGCGAATGTTTGCCCTTGAAGACGACGAGGACGAGAAATTGTGCAGAATACGTGGCGATTTCGGTCTTAAAAGTCCTCAGTACCTGACCTCCAAGGACAATTTCTGAACTTTTTGCGCGTTCAGAGACGCTTAATGGCGCCCACCCATCGAGCATGTAAATGCAAGAATAAGCCTTGTGATTGTTAGAAATCAAAAACAACGCAATCAACGTCGAAATCATTTCCTTCGAAAAAACTTTCATCTTTCAACAACGCGACGATGGCAAACCAAGTCTGCTAATAAATGGAAGTTCTGGAATACTCCAGCCCACACCAATCACAACTCAAAGCCAGCCGCCAGCCACGCCCACTCGATTGTTTAAAAACATCTTGAGATGACAAGAATAACAACACGTTTGTTCCTTTAACGAATGTCAAAATAAAATCTTCATTTCCTGCGTGGTTGTTGCTACAAAAATGACGTTCATCGTAAATAATTCTCTTGAAGACATTTCCAAATATTGTAACGGGGTTAATTATAGTTAAAGTCGAAGCTTGTGATAGTTACCGAATAACTTTCTTCAAAGCAATTCGAATCTTGGTTCGTTCTATTTCCCGAACCTCACGTAATCACCTCTGCCCTCTGCCCTTTTCATTGACCTGCCAAACCTTATGTAATCCGCTTCCTTTCTCTTTGAAGTCGGAACGTTGGTGCCATCCAAATAAACAGGAACGTGGTTCGAACCTTCGAGTGCTCTCCAGACGCGCGATGGCTTCCTCCAACCAACCTGTTCTTCACCTGGAACTCTCGACTCTTCCAAATCCTCCAATAGGTCTTGCCTGTTGATTCTTTTTCCAAAGCGAACGTAATGCTTATGTGATCTGCGGTATGCCTCCCTCCGAGGGATGCTGGGGATCAGAGGGTTGGTAATTTCTCTCAAGTTGGTCAACCATTCCCTGATGATTGACTCCTCAACATCTTTATCGTCCGGTGCAAGTTCTGGTTCTCAAATTAAACGTTTTAAATCAAAACATCGTATGAAAAAGTCTATGATTGAGTAAAAAAAATACTTACCTAATTTAGAATCGTATTGGCTCTCCGACGCACCAGAGCAATAAAAAATGGCATAAAGGAGCAGCATGGCCATAGACATTTGAATGGTACCCATTCTTTTCCCTCCAATTTCGCTTGCGATCTGAGAATAATGCAGTGAATGTGTTCCTTTATATGAGGCGTCCTTTAAACAAACACATCAAACATTTCCTCCTACCTTAGTACAGTGGAAAGACTCCTAATTAGAGCTAATTCGGCTTATGAGCCTTAATGATACATTTGCACACGTCATTCCACCTGCCTGCAGTTCATTACCAACAGTGAAAGTTCTTCGTGTCAAAAGGAAATAAACAAAGCATCCAATCTTGCAAGAGACAATCAGACGCCATTCACGTTTAGAATGTTGAACTAAAACTCTTTTATTTGTAATAACAAGTAATTATTCAGTTAATAATTATAATAAACAGTCATCAGAGATTTTGATGAATTTTTCAGTTTCTTCAGTACGAACGAACCACTGCCACTTTGATGTTCAACTCCAAAACTCCAAACACAACTCTTCTTTGGTCGCCTTCACTCTGTCCTTCCTGCTGTTCTATTTTTTCTGTTTTGTTTAAGTTCAATTAGGGACTGTATAAAAGCGATAAATGGCAAATCCAATAATTTTTAAAATAAATGCTTTTAGCATGAAAATGATTCGTACGTTTTTCAGTTTTTTTGCTGACCTTGAACTTGCTCAAATTGTCCGACTGAAAATAATATTTCAAGGGAAAGTTACTTTTTTATGAACTCGAGAAATATTGACATTTTTCTTGCAAAGAAAATTAAAGATATAAATTATTGAAATATTTAATTAAAACATTAAATTAATGAACAATTTTACATTCTCTATTCTCAACAGATGTTTTGACTGAAAGTGGATTCAACGTCAAGGAAAGGAATGAAACAGTTCGTGGCATTGAAGTGTTTTATTGATTATTTTATAACCAATCTTAACTGATGTCTTACTTGAGAAGAAGACACACGAGTTGCAGGTACTTCAAAGAGCAACTTTTTCTTTAATTTGAGATCCAATTGTGAACATTTGCCGAGGAGTCCATTCAACGGGAGTGAAAATATTTGCAAATGTCTTCTTTGAGGTTTGACCGGGATTTCTTCCTCTTTCGCATCGATTGTCGATTTTGATTCTGCCGAACTTTTCGGCATTGGTTTCTAAAAAAAAAAACAGCAATTTTGAAAAAATAACCTAATTCTATGAAAAGTCTTGTGTAAGTGCCTTTTGTGTTTTTTTCTTGTTTGTTTTTGAAGTTTCGTCCTGAACCGAACTCTTCACGATGGGACTCTGAAACGTTTTAGACGTTGAATTATTATAAATATCATTGTCTGATCGTCTCTCAAATGCTGTTACATTAACAGTTTTCTCTTCCACCACTTCAACCAAAAGATTTCCATAAAGACGTTTCTTCAACTCGGATAATTTCTGAAAACGAATAGTCACGGATTCACAGACTTCGATGTTTTCTTTCCACTCGTACGACTTTGTGACATGAAAATCATCTTCATTAAAATCAACGTTCTTATTCGGCTCAGGATTTTCATCGTTTGCATGAGTAAATGTTGACATTTTGTGCGTTGGAATGCACTGAGAAATGAACGAATATCTCACAAAACATCTTCCTGAGGACTCACTTCCCTCTGGAGACTGAATAAATAACATCCTTACTTTTGAAGTAAATTTGATTAGCTTAATTTATGAACAATTAATATGAATTAATTACTAACCAATTAATATGAAAGTAAGTGTACTTTACATTTAAAATAATATTTTGAAATAAAAGAAAAGTGCATCTTCAGTAATTACCGGGAGGCCATTTATTTGCAGCACT
This sequence comes from Hirudo medicinalis, assembly GCA_011800805.1. NCBI lineage: Eukaryota > Metazoa > Annelida > Clitellata > Hirudinida > Hirudinidae > Hirudo > Hirudo medicinalis. The sequence goes on along the minus strand of MPNW01000161.1, from coordinate 42,958 downwards.
TGCACCAAAATCTTTCCCTCTTGAAGTTCAGCGTCTTGACAATAATGTGTGTTTATTTTAATATTAACTTATGTAATCACTTTCCATAAATCAATAATATGCTTAACTAATTATTTAATTAATTATTTATTTACGAAAATTCATCGACCTTTACAATCTTTGTCCTTCAAGCTTCGTGCATGCTTCCTTTCCATTGCGTTGATCTTAATCCCGTCGAGATGTGTCAGTTGCTGGATTGTATCGATAATGTAACCTCTATATAAGGGTACGAACTGTGGAATTTCAAATACTTTCAATTTGAGTTGAGTACAACTTAAAGAACATTTTCCTCACACTCAAAGGATTCCCGAAAGTAAAAAGACTTCTAAGATTAGAAAGCGTCCTCAGCTTACAACACAATCTCGGAAGATCATCCATGTTGTTCAGGCATAAATCCAAGGAAGTGAGACACGGCCTCAATATGGTTGCAATAGCAATGGTTATAGTATGTCTGACACCAGTAGAATCATTTGGAAATTACCATATTGTCGGTGCAAAGCAATTGTCTAAATTGTTCAAACAGTTTTGGCCAAGTCCCAAATGCATAAGGATATTTGGAGGAGAAGTTTCAGATTCAGTAATAATTGAGATTTGATTGCCAAAAAGTACCAAGTGCTGCGTTTAGAATGATTTGGTAAAATTCATTTTCGTTAAAACTTTGCAGGTTCATCTCGTCAAAAACATTCAACAGACTTGAAGGCATGCAGGCAAATGGTTGACATTCAAAGACTGAATTTTGTTAACGCTTAATATCAAACTCCCCAAATTTATCAACTTCGTGACATTGCAATCAATTTCAGATATCTAAAACAAAACGTCATTCAGTTGTTTTTTCGTGTAGTTTAGAATCAAATAATCCGAATACTAACGTTTTTATCCACGAATTTTAAAGTTCTGAAATGTTTCCAAAGAAAATCTTTTTGCCGTAGAACTTCAGGATGTCTGACTGCAATTTCTTTCAAGGAGCAAACGTCATCGCTCCACTTATTGGAACAATTCCATGGAGAATGTGCATCCTTAACCAAATCAACCAGACCATCCACCTCTTCGTAAAATTTCATTGTTTCTGAAGAATTGAAATTATTTAAGTTCTTAATTCAGACCCATTGAATGAATTATCCTACTTTGTATTGCTTGACGGACATCAACACTGAGATCCACGGAGGAAAGCCTCTTGAGGATACAAATGAAACATTTATTAATCTTTATTCAATATCAGTCATTTTTGTGTTTTACCCATTTTCCAAATCCGTGCGGGAAATCGCTCAAGCATAACTTCCTTACGGCAGACAAAAAGTAATCTGAAGTGCTGATGCAAGATTCTTCGTCGCTACTTTCACACATACCATCAGCAATACAAACTTTGATTTTGTTTTCCAAACAACTTAAAATCGAACAACTCGTTGCGATGACGACCACCCAAAAAACATTGTTCAGATTACTAATTCTTCCCGTTATCAGCAGAAAGAAATATCTGTAATAATTCAAATGATATTTTGCTTTTGTATGCTAATCGAGTAAATGTCATTTTATTTCATATTTTAATTAAATATAATTATATTGCGCAGTATCAATTTAAATAATATTAGTTTGAAGATCTTAAACAAGGTAAATTTTACGTAAATGTAAAGGTTTATGTTTTATTTACGCAGTTTTATTAAATTTCTAATCAAATGAGGTTACAATTTGTATTTGTTTGAGATTTGTTGCAAACTTGCCTTGACATTCAAATCGACTAAATAACTGTATTTTAGCAGTCATTACTACTTTAATTATAAATAATGTTTGTAAATAATAACTTCAATTATTCCTCATTTCGTCACAGCACACCTCAAGAAATTCGATTCAATTCCAACATAGAAGATACACCTGTCAAAAATGCCTAGGCTCAAATTGCCAGAAAAAGTGAAGAAAAAAGCAGTTAAAATGCTAAAATTGGACAAAAAACCTAGGGCCGATAGAAGTAGGCGATATAAAATCAGATTGACATTGATTTCTGAAAACAAGAAAGGTAAACAACATGCAGCTAAAAAAAAAAAGAAATTGGTTAAGCCATCTGCAGCTGATAACGAGGAATGTGTCTGCTTAGTCTATGGTAAGTTTGAGGACAACTGGATTCAGTATCAGGGATGCAGCTCACAGACTGTGCAGATTACAGTGATACCTATGTGTGCCATAAATGTGAAGAAAACTAATTACTTTAAAAAATACTTTAATCTATAAATACTTTAAAACTTTTTTAGTTAAAACACTTGTTTGATTCTTTAATAACAATGTAACAAGTAACCTTTATATCAAGTTTTTCCCCGGAAGTGAGTTGACTGTTACAGCGGGGAGTAACAACTTTTTTGGATTTTTATAAATTGCTTTATAATGATATAACAATATTTATTTTGTTAGCATGAAAATAATAGTATACCTAATATTAACCGTGCTTTTTAATATTGTTGCTCTTTTGCTTACAACTCTTTAACCTGTTATCTCAAAATTGTAACATAAAGCCCCGGTCTCCCCTAATTGCCAACTGCCTCACTACAAACCACTAAGTTAAAATACCAATAATGTAATAAACAACCATTGTTTTTCTAGTTCTTAGTTAATGTAGTACAGGAAGATACATACTTAGTTAAGCATGACTGACGCAAGATTTCATATTTCATCCGAACTTATGTGTCGGTAAGAATGATTTCTATTCGGAAATTTACTTTCATGGACTGCAATACCCAAATACACTAAAACAAATCCTAAATATTGCTGACATAAAAGTTGAAACCAGTTTAAATAGATGTAGGAAGCTGTACATTATATTGAACAATCTCTTACATTCATGACATTTTACTTTCTCTTTAGTTTATTCAACACATGTAATTGTGGGCAATATTTTGTCAAGAAAATTTAATATAATTTGGAAGTAAATGCAACATTTTTTGGAAGGCATTGACGAATTACGTAACTGGCCAGAAGGAAGTTGGTTTTAACGGGCTTATTAGACATTTAATTAAACCTTATAATTAAATATTTAAAATCAAATTCTGTCTATTCCACATTCAAATTTGTTAAAAAAAATACTTTCAATGACTCAGAGAAATGACTTTTCTGTTTATGAAACATCACAAGTAACGCTGCATCAACTGAAGCAAACTGGTCCAACTTCAAAGCCAAACTGTTGGTCGTTTCTTCCGTAATCCTTCGGCTTGAAGTCGACAATTGGTGCCTGTTGGAGTTTGCGACTCTTCACGTTAAACACGGTCATCCCGGTTGAACGACCGGACTGGAAAGAAGTTCAAACAGGTTGGAAAAGATTGTCATTGATTGATATTTATTGACATATCAACTCACTTGGCATTGGTCTACAACGACGACCTCTTGCTGGAATTTCTCTGTTTTGATCTCTGAATCATCGGACCCAAAGAACGAGATGGCATCTGCGAGATTTTTGCTTTCTGAGTTGTACCAGGCTACAGAGTTGCGACACAAGTAAGAGAAGGTTTGAGTTGCTCTTGTGTGCAACAATCTCAGAAATTGGAATTGGGCTTCGTTTTCGATGTATGTGATCTATAAATGGATTCATTATCAAATTTGAGAACGGCACTTCATTTGCCAATATTAGTGACATTCACGTAAATAATGTACGCAATTAAATATTAATGTCATGAAATAAAGCGTAACATCGAAGTGAACAAACCTTGAATCCCTGACTCAACTGGCTGAATCTGGCGTTTTTGTTGTCCCTTTTTGGCCAGTTTTGAGATGGAACCTGTAGCAAGTAGTTGTTGCCGGTTGACTAAAAGACAAGCTCTTGATATTGGAGTGGCATAACATTATATTCATTGTATTATAATTCAAGTCATCATCTTTTAAATAATTCACAAAATAAAATATGGAGTCACTTACAAAACTTGTTTTTGGTGAAGGATGTACACATGTTTCGATATCGTCAGTGGTCATGTTGCACCAAACCTTTACAGCATCTGTCGATACTCCTAAATTGGGATCGATCCAATACCAGCCTGCAAGAGTTTTTCACCATGGAGATAAAAATCAAGATTTATCAAAACACTCGATTTATTTCTAACCACTCGGAAGAGATGGGAATTCTAAGTGAATGTCCTTGCAAGTTTGAGCAGGTGATTCTTTGCTTCCAATTGGTGCCAAAACGGATGAAACTTCTTTTTTCAGAGCATCCAGTTCGCCAAAGATTTTTTCCACGACTTTTTCATGTTTGTTTTCCTGAACGAATTTCTGAATCCATCCAAAGAATTTGTCTTCATCGGATTGAGTATCACTCTCTGATTGAATAGATCTCTTCTTCCTTGCTTTGTCTTCATGCGAAGCACCAGGGAGACCAGGTGGTCCCTGCGTACGTAAGAATATAAATGTTGATTAAGAATATATTAATCGTATATATAAATATTTTTATATATTAACAGTCGATATAAATTAAAACATCTTAATAACGTACTGGGGGTCCTTGAACTCCAGGAGAACCAGGCTGACCCTTGAAACCCTTTAGCCCACGAGTACCTTCAGTACCCTAAAAATTGCACAAAATTCGCAAATGTTAACAATGGAATGCGTGACTTGTATAAACAGAATGCATGTGTTTTCCTAGAACAGTTTCTTACTGAAACTCCCGCAGTGCCATCTGGCCCAGGATTTCCTCGTGGTCCTTCTGGTCCCTAAATATGAAAAACATGATAGAATTTTTTCCATATAATGCTTCAGTTAAAACGACGACCAACAATGTAACCACGCTCTCCTGGAGGTCCAACCGGACCTTGTGGCCCTCTTTCACCCTTCGGTCCCTGCTCACCAACGGCACCTAGCTGACCAGCTTCTCCTCTGTTTCCCTAAATATCAAAAAATAATTGATTCGCTCATTTAACCTATGAAATATTCCCGTCAATACCTTTTCATTTGTCGCACCAGTTTCTCCCTTAGAGCCTGCGGGTCCAGCCGGACCCTACGAAAATAATTCGTAAATTTTAATTAATTTATTATAATTGAAAATATTTTAGAGAATTAAATCATAGTCAAAACGATTCTATAAATATTTCAGCTTTCAAATATATCACTTCCAATAAAAAGTAAGTTCTTTTTTAATCAGACTAATGCCTAATTGTGAACACCTTTAGTGTGTTTAATCCATTTCAAAACTGCTTGTTATTGGAGGTATAAAAATAATTAAAATGTGTATTGATATCTCACAGCGGGTCCTCTTTTGCCATTGGGACCGGGAGGTCCAGATGGTCCAACTTCACCCTAGATTAAAAAATATTGTTGTACGAATATTCAGCTCTTTTCATATCTCCAAAGAACTTACCGGTGGACCTGGGAGTCCACGGGCTCCTCTGGGTCCTGATTTACCTGGCACACCCTAAGACAATTGAAATGACTCTTGAATATGTAAGAATGGATATTATCAGTGCGAGCATAAAGTTGAAAATAAAAAATTGGAAAATAACTGACATCACTTGAAATGAATGGAAAGAACTCGGAACAATTAACTGAATTTATTTAATCGTAATTGGCTTATTTCTTCAAATTAAAGTTTAAATGCATGTGATTTTATTTGTAATATTTGCATTTATATGTAATATTGTTAGGATGCAATTAATTTCGATGTCATCTTTTCGCTTGTTCACAATTTTTTATTTGAGGTTGCTAGATTTATCAATGGACAAGTGAAAAACTACTTGACTGTTTGAGCGCTGACATCAATTTTACCAGGTTGATGCAACCGATCGAAGAAAATGTAATTGAAGTATTAAAGGAGCATTTTTGATTCTATATCATATCGACTTCTTTTGTTTTAACAACCTCAATAAATCTCATCTTTTTATTTATTGAAAGATCAAATCACATTTGAAGACATTATTGCTAATGCTTATCGAAATGATACTGAATCAGTAATTTTAAAAAAAACATAAATATCTAACGTTTTGCCCATAAGGTCCCCTTTCACCGGGCGATCCTTCAGTTCCTCTGTCGCCCTTGACTCCTGCTGGACCAGGTTCTCCGTGAGGTCCATGTGGTCCTAGTTTACCCTTTTAATTTGGCCAGGAAACAAATGAACAAGCTTCGAAACAAGGAAAAATTCATTTCAACTCACCATTTTACCAGGAGGTCCAACTGGACCAAGTTCACCTTGAGAACCTTGTGGACCCTGATTAAATTAAAGTCAATTTACGAGAACCGTAACGTTTTTCTGTTTATTAAAAGTATATTCAAACTTGTTTTCCAAGATCACCCGATTTTCCTTCTTTGCCACGAGGTCCTTGAGCTCCCTATTCAGAAACATTTACACTAAAATAACTGCGGCCATGTTTTGCTTTCAAAAACTCACCTTCGCGCCGGCTGTACCTGGAGCACCGGGGTTTCCGGGAAAGCCAATGGATCCCTTATTTTAAAATTCCACATTTAATTCCTAACCATATTAACCTTGAAAATTGTATTGTATTAATTGTATAAATTGTATTATTTACTAACAGCGTAACCCTTTGGACCAGGTGCTCCTACTTTTCCGGACTGACCGGCATGTCCTGGTAACCCTGGGTTTCCTGTTGAACCTTTGGCCCCAAGAGCTCCTGGAGAGCCCTTTAAATGTAACATTCAACAATAAACAAAAAAGCTATTCAAATTTATTAATAGGTTCTTTATTATTAATTAGACTTGCAGAAGATCCAGCTTTGCCTGGTGGTCCAGGAGGTCCATCGAGACCCATCTCCCCCTTCAATCCTTGACGACCCTCTGACCCCAGGGCTCCGGGCAATCCAGGACCCCCCTAGATGAAACAAGACTTTAAAATAGATTAATAAAATTGAAAACATTTCTAATTTTTAATAATAAATGTAGATCAAAATTAGTCTAAGAAATTAATTATTATAATTACGTGAAATCAATAACTACCGCAGATCCGGGCTCTCCTGGAAGGCCGGGCGGCCCAGCGGGACCTAGAGGGCCCTGTAAATTGATTTTATATCACTAATTCAATCCAAGTAAATTATTTATTTAGCGAAATGTATCTACATACTGATATTTGTGAGTAATAAAGTTACATACCTTAAGTCCTGTATCTCCGAGTTCTCCTTTAACTCCGTGAGTTCCAGGCAGACCTGGTTTTCCTGGACCTCCAATTGGTCCTGGCATACCTCTTGGCCCCTCGGCTCCCTTTTTAAAAGATTGAAAGAAAAGTTAATTTCTCAGCGAATTAATTATTTGTTTACGGACAATAAAATCTTCCTCCAAAACAAACCTGACCACCAGGTGGACCTTGGAAACCTCTTTCTCCAGGTTCGCCGGTAGGACCCTGTGATTTGAGATGCGCAATTTAAAAAGACTCCAGTTGAGCGACATTACCAATATTTCTCACCATGCTGCCAATTTGACCGGGAGCACCGGCATTTCCGTTTGCTCCGGCTGGACCCTAAAATCAAATTTTTAGTTAATGTGGTAATAAATGCTTAAAAAACAATTTTAAAAAATTATTTTGAAACAATAGAACATGAATAAATTCAAGAGTGAAACTACTTACCACTTCTCCAGAGTCTCCCTTGCTTCCCTTTTCTCCTTGAAGTCCAACATCTCCCTTTAAAAACATCAGGAAAAACTTGAGAATTCAGTTGAGAGGACAATTAATTTATTCGTAATTCTACCTTCTCTCCATCATCACCGTTTAATCCAACAGGTCCAACGAGTCCGGGATCACCCTTGGAAAGATATTATAAGACTGAGTGACAAACACCTGCATGATGAAATAAACACCTTCCTTACCGGTAGACCTCTGTCTCCACGTTCTCCTTCAGCTCCATTTGGTCCAACTGGTCCCTGAAATCATGAAATAATGAACATGTCAAGTTTAACCGCATTAGAAATCAAGACTTCGAGTTTGAGATGCTTCCAAACTAAATGATACTTTTTATATTTTTATCTGATTTTTGTAAGGAATCCTAATCTTAATTAATAATCAGATTTAATTATTTAAATGGCAAAATATTTTAAAAGTAGGCAAAATACAAAATTTAATTGAATTTAAAACTTAATCGGATTTATCATTACTTGAAAGTTATTTAAGTGAAAGCTTAGAATTTGGATAAGAATCTAAATTGTGTATGAATTGAAAATATGGAAAAGGATAAGGAATCCTAAGATTTCTAGCCTGGCTTCCTTTTGGTCCAGGAACTCCAGCAGGACCAGCTGCACCAGGACGACCCTGAGTGAATTGTTTTTAATTTGTGCATTTTAGTTAATTTTAACTTCATAGATTTTGTTCAACTTATTGATATTTAAGCTAATAATATATATTAATTCAGTTAATTAATTTATAGTTAATAGTTACTTTTACTGAGCACAAGAACATTAATTGGGAAATTGTCAAAACGAAATAATATTATTTATAAAATCATAATAATTTATGAATATATTCACCACGATAACTTACAGGGGGACCTGCAGCCCCAATGACTCCTGGAATACCTGTACCACCTTTCGGACCCTTGACAAATGAAGAAGTTTTTAACATACTGTTTTATTTAATTGTTTAATCTTCAAAACGAACAGGCAATCCGGGTGCTCCCATTGGACCGTGGTCTCCTCTTGGACCATCAGAACCCTAAGATAGAAAGAAACATTGAAGAAGTTCACGACGTCACTCAACATTTTAACAAAAGTACTCACAGGTGATCCTGGAAGACCGATTTCACCTGGGAACCCTCTTGGTCCTGTGGGACCTAAAGGTCCTGATGCCCCTTGATTTCCTGGTGATCCCTATTTGTTGGAAGCGTTTAAGTTAGAAGTAGAATGATAAAATTGTTTTACTATCACAATTTCAAGTTAATTTGTTACAGAAACTATGTGATACTTTTTGCTTTCATGTTCATAGAAATTATCTCACGACACAAGTGAAAAAAGCTTTTCATATTTTTTACTGATATAAGATAATCATAGCCATAATAGGATTATTATTAGTCGAAATCCAAGATTTTCTCACAGGTGGGCCCTCTTTTCCTTGTTCTCCAGGTGGTCCTCTTTCTCCAGTTGGTCCCTTGATGATATTTGTTAATATTTTAAAGGATAAAATCAATCAAATTTTAAATTACAGCTTACTTAGTTAATAATGAATATTTGATCCACTTAATTTACAAATAAATTCACTCACAGCCACCCCAGGTCCACCTCTCTCTCCAGCAATTCCTTGAGGTCCGGCAGGTCCCTGATTGAAATACAACCGTCGATGTAATGAAAATTTATTGAATTCTTAGTCTTTCTAAACTTTGCTGACTTTTTGTGGCAGCAGCACATAATTCTAACATTTGGTTACGGTTTCTGTAATACCCATTACGGTCTTATACTAACGGGGTTTCCGGGTTGCCCAACAGCTCCAGGTTGTCCAGCAGCACCTGGAAGACCCTGCAATTTATTACGGTTAGAGGACCTTGCTGGAAAGAGAAAATACTGATTTAAATTCTTACCAACTCTCCTCTTTCACCTGAGAATCCTGGCAAACCATCTTTTCCAACACTTCCCTAACAAATTGAAGCTCACTGTTACCATTTTTTATAACGATTAACCATTGCAAGTAAAATAACTTACTGGCAATCCAGGCGCTCCCAAATATCCGGTTGGTCCAGGGACACCAGGCAGACCACTTTCTCCCCTTGGACCAAGAGGTCCAACAGCACCTGCCTCTCCTTTTGGACCTGGTGGACCAAGTGGTCCTGATCTACCGCCAGGTCCATCTGGACCCTATTCCATCATTTATCAGTACTAAATTCATGAAGACATTAATCGAAAGCCACAAATGTTGAATTTATTACCCTGAGGCCAACCGCTCCTCGTTCTCCAGATGGACCTTGAGAACCCTTCGATATAAAAAACATGAAATCTACTTGCGATCCAAACATTAACTTGTTACATGTTATGTCAAATTATTTCAAATGAAGATGAAATAAAAAATTTAAATATAAAGCTCACGGCTGATCCTTTAGCACCGTCTTTACCGGATTTTCCTGGCGCTCCTCTGGCTCCCTAACAAAAAAGCACATCATTAAGACGTAATTCAACTTTATAATTCACAAGCCGTCCTTACTTTGTCTCCTTGCAGACCTGGAAAACCTGGAAATCCGACGCCACCTGGATGTCCCTAAATATGAATATTGTCATAATTGTAATATTTCAATTTAATTCCAATTAATAGTTTCCTTTATTTCACAATGATATCTACCTTCTCTCCTCTCGGACCTGGAGGACCGACTTCTCCTCTTGGACCAACCTCTCCCTGATCACAAAAAAAAATGAATGCAGGTAATTCTTGTCAGCTATCAAAGACATAGTATTTTACTGACCTTTAACCCTAGTGGTCCTTCTTCGCCACGAGGCCCTGTATCACCCTTCTCACCTTTGTCTCCAGGAGATCCTACTTCTCCTTTAAGTCCATCAGGACCATGAAGACCCTTGAATCGAATTCATGCAAAATATAGGACTATCTTATCATATAAAATATGATCTAATATCAATCAAATATTAGATTATAGTATAACTGAACGTTTTGGCTAAGAGGATGCGTACAAGATATGTTTCTTCACCTATGACGCAATTCGCGCGATGTTGCATCCTTTTATAAAGTTACTGTCAGTAGTACTGGTTTAAAATGGCTTACTTAATGCTATAAAAATCTACTAGTAGTTTCACTAACCCTGTCTCCCTGCTCTCCGACTAATCCTCTGACTCCAGCTTCTCCCTAAAACCAGATTGTGCGATATTTGCCAAAAGTAATTTTCCAAAGCGAAAGAAAGTTCACAAGCAACCTTCAATCCTTGAGTTCCTGCCAAACCAACTTCGCCTGGAGATCCTTGAGTCCCCTGCATAAAAGAGATGAGTTTAATTAAAGTAAATAATTAGGTTGAGTTATTTGAATTGCATTGAACGTGAGCATTCATCAATCTATGGTTCACAATGCCTAATTAAAACAATACATTAAAATAAAATAAATAAAACTTATGAAGTTATTTTAATGATGGCGAGTAATTCATACATGTCAGACATTAAACGTGGAATGATAGCATATTTAAAGAATTTGGCTCACTGGATCTCCCTTTTCTCCCTGCGATCCCGGTCTGCCTTGGGGACCCTAAGAAGAAAGAATCCAATTAACTCTTGAAGCAACACCAACGTTGAGAAAATAACCATTAATCACCAGCGATCCTTCTGCACCTGGAAGACCAGTCAATCCATTCTTACCGGATGTACCTGTCAAACCAGGTGGACCAATTGGTCCTGGTGCTCCCGGTGGTCCCTTACGTAAAAGATTTCACAGAAATCATAAATTATTATCAAATTAATTAGACATTCACCAATTATTTTGCATTTATAGGTCGATATTAAACTTACTATTCTTGTATTTGATGATAATCAAATTAATTAATATGCTTAAATTTTGTTTTCTTTTCATATTCTGTGCCTTATATGTGCCACAGCACAAAAATGAAATAAGTCCTAGTTCCATCGCACGTACTGGCTGGCCTGGGAATCCAGAAAGACCTGGTCTTCCATATTCACCAACGGGACCCTGAGAATTTGTATTAAAATATTTAATTAAGAGGAGATATGTTTTAATTTTCATAAGATTAATATCAGGTCTTCTTTCTTACCAATAAACCCTTTGGTCCTGGAGAACCCTCGTTTCCAGGAAGACCCTACAAGGTGAAATGAAGAAAGTTGAACCAACAATCGATTTTCCAATCAATTTCAAACAATAAGTGCTTTGTCTTAATAATTACTCTGATCTAATGCATATGACCTCATAAATTAACTGTCACTATGACGAATTAATTAATTATTCATTTAAAACATTTTCAAGTCTCCTATCGAATGCTTTCGTTGCCATCAGAAATCAATATTTAAAAAAGAACACAAATTCCTAACACGTGGTCCAACAGGCCCAACTTGACCTCTGGGTCCATCGAAGCCCCTGGGACCCTGCAAAGCAACATTATGAGAAAGTGAATGATTATAAAATAACTTTTTTGATAATTTATTTAAAGAATTTAATAAACGTGGTTTACTTACAGGCTCACCTTCCAATCCAGGGGGTCCAGGAGGACCAGGGTCTCCCTAAAGCAAACATTTGACATTAGAGCTCCTTGCATTCTAACAAGCCGTGAAAACATTTAAGCACCTGTTCTCCTTCTGGTCCCTGGAATCCTTGTGGTCCTGATTCCCCTGGTTCTCCCTGAAAGTTTAATTATTTATCTCTGCTATTTGCCTGCCGTAACTTTATTTTGTGTCTAGTCATTCTAAAGTAATTATGTAATTAAGATCCCAATTTAATACATAAAATTCTTAAATTCACTAAGGACTTTCTATAAATGAATTGTTACTTTGTCTCCTTTGTCTCCAGCTGGTCCTGGCACTCCTGAAAATCCATGGCCTCCCTGGAATTTACAATAAATGTTTAATTGGTGGGTTGCCGCAACCTTGATTGAAATGAACAGAACCGACCTTAAGACCAGGTAATCCTGGTGGTCCTCTTTCTCCATCTAGACCTGAGCGACCCTGAATCGAATTACGATCCGAATAAATAATATAATAATATGCTAATAATAATAATAATATAATAATATATTATTTAATATTTAATTTTAATGTTTAATAAATTTACTTAATTCATCGGATGTTTAAAATAAGTTATGCTTATTTAGAAGTGCATGATCAACCTTTCAATACAAATTTATCGTTTGAAAATGTTTGTTTGTGTATGTAAGTCTTGAAAATTGTTCTGTCGACAATGAATTAATTTTAAACTTTTGAAACATGATCATTGATCAACATGTTGTTTAGTCACGTTTGATGTTGATTAAAATTTACAAATCTTAATTGTCTTTATCCATAATGCTCTTCAAAATGATTGTTAGAGTAGATTTTCAAATAAATTATAATTAATAAAATGATAAAAAATAAAACGCACCCTTCTTCCAATGTTTCCTGGTGGCCCTGGGATTCCTCTCGGTCCAATTCTTCCCTGAGAAAGTTTCAAAAAGCTTAATTAAATACTACTTATAATGCTTAAGGTTTACACTGAAAGAAACACTGAATAAAATAACGTTGTTATTTTGTGATTCATTGAAGGAAATAACACATTAAATTATATTATTGCTGATGAAATAGAATAATACCAATGGTCCGGTATCTCCCTGCTCTCCTTTAGGACCGGGTTGGCCTCGGTAACCCTACAATCGATGAATGGAACAACTTCAAATCTGCAAATAATTTTTTGGAAAAGTGGAGAAATGTTGTGCCTACATCGTGCCCAGTTTCCCCAGTGAAACCTTGGGGGCCAGAAATTCCTTTCATAGCCATCTGAAAACAAATTGTACATTCAAAATAGTTCTTAATAGATTGTCTTCTTAATGTTGAACAATAAATTGAATGATGCAGTTAATTGATTTAAAAGTGAAACATCATAAGCATGTATATACACCATATGCTGGTTTAGAATGGATCTCATGGATTCCAACTGTCCGTGGGGACTCCTGGCATCGGATGCAAAGTCGAGCTGCAAATAATCGAGTAATAAGAGTTACGCAAAGGATCAAATAAATCAAGTCAAACCATATTAATAAAATAAATAATTCATAAATAATTTCCAATTATTTACCGAGATCACAAATACGTTGCCTGGAGGTCCTGGCAAACCTTGCAATCCATCACCTCCATCCCTGCCAGGAATTCCCTGAAAACACGTGAAATGTTAAAATGTTATTCAGGCTTATTTTGTAATGAGATGGTAATAATAATTTTATAAATAATAACAGAGCCTTCAATCAATCTTGGTGCTGTTACTTAGGTAAGCATATCAAATATTTATTGAAAACATTTTATCATGATTTATTAAAATATTGCAATAATTATATTTCATGTCAATGAAAATTTAAATTTATGAAATATCAAACAAATCAACTTTGTCTCCTGGTGATCCGGAATGACCAGGAAGTCCAGGTCTTATTGACCTCCTTGGTTCTCCATAGAATGGATCAACTGCCTTTCAAATGTCAACGGAACTTTGTTAGAACAACGATTAACATAATTATGCGAATGTGCTGATGAAACATCTAAAATGCAAATAAATGCTCAGATAGTTAATTACCTGGTAGTTATCAGACTCTCCGTGACATTCAGGAACTATTTGGCAGATGTCATACGCAGCTTCTTCATCCGGTATGAGGACCAAATGTTGCACGTCACCCTGAATAATTTACAGTAATTTGCTGCTTCGTATTTCGCATTTTATCGGTAGAAATAATTAAAGTCTGGAAGTTGTTTATTGCGCAAACCTCGAAGGCATCTCCAGATTTAGGGTGATTGAAGAGGAAAACTCTTCCTTTTAGGTCGAGAGCAGCTTTTGATCGGTTGATGGGAACAGTGTAAATAATCTTGCAATCGTATATCAGAGTCACCACATCATCCTTAACACTAATTCCGACTTGATGCCACCTTACGAAAGGAATAGAAGTTTGTTAACTTGATCTTTGTATCCAAAGACATGTGACGTTTGTCATACCTCCCGTCAACCATGTTGACCTCAAACTTTGGTGATTTCCTGTAGCTTGGATAGCCATCTTTGTTCCTGTAGAGTAAGACGGATGAAAAGTTTGAAATTTCAAATCCAAAGACGGGCTTCTCCAATTTCTCGTCGTAGACTGCAAACAAGTATCCTTTTCCGCCTTCAGTCGACTTGAAGGTTGTGATGATGGAAAAGTCTCGGGGAAAATTCTCTAAGCGGAAAATTTATTATAGAGAAAATTTAAATATTCGAAACCAGAAATTTTCAAGTAGTATTTCGCTGAACTAATTAACCAGCAAAACTAAAGTTTTCAGTTAAATTTAACAATACATATGCCTCTGACGCTATGCAAATGGCGCATTATAAATTAACTATTATTATTATTATTATTATTATCAGTCGTGTGTTTTAAACATTCCTACCTTAAATAATAATCTATTATTATGTTGATAAAGAGTTGTATTTTTTAAATGTTTTGTCATAAAATGGTTTTAAAACAATTTACTGAAGATGTCTTACCAGAAAAGACGTCTTCAGATTGTGCACTAAGGGTTGTGTTCCTAGTGATCTTGTAAGCAGTCAGAGGTTGGGTGTCGATGACAGCACCGTATGGAGACCTGCAGATTCCATCCACCATTTCTATTCCACTCTTATCGGCCGTGATGTTTACGGACCCCAACAGGTCAATGGAGCCTTTCCAAGTTAAATAATTAATATCGCTTATTCAACATACATTCGACGACGGAATTATTACAACAATTAATTTCGTCTTCATAATAACGATTTTAAATGGTAATCAATATGCCAATTATTTATTGATTACGAGTTTTTTTTTTGTTTTTTTTTTGTTTTTTTTTTTAATAATATGTTTGCCATCGTTTATGACTAACCGAGCAATACTAATTCACATAATCAATAGTCGATCTAAATTTAATGAGTTCTGAAAAGATCAAATTCACTAACCAGGTGGAAGATGTTTGAGGACATCAGAGCCGATGACTTGGCACCCAACAAACGCCACTACCAGCACGACGTACGTCACTAACCATTGTGACGGCTTTGGTGACATGACGCCGAAGAACTAACCAGAATGCTTTCTATCTTTCTCGCAGTTGTTTCCTCTGGGCAAGCAAAAATTTATTTATAAATAATCCTCGTCAGAATCCCTTTTGAGTATTCCAATTAGATTTTTTTCATCAACACAACAAACTCTTAACAGACTCCGGGAAAAACAAAATAAGATTCCACACAAATATTCCTTTGAAATCTTTTAGAATAAATAATTGCATAAATAAAAGAAAATAATTTTTAAACATACATTCAATATAAATTAATTAAGCATTCTGGTTTTCTAAATTTGCGAGTGCAGACAGGCTTGTCGAGAGCAGGCCAAATAGGAGGGCGTATAGTCACTGTCGCCAACACGCAAGCGCCCAGACAAGCCAAATTGATGCTGAAAATCAGCTTCGCCCAGTCTCGTTGGTTCATTCCTTAAGTTGGTTGCCTCTGCTAAATATAAGCAAGCCATTATTCGCTACAGCTGGCACCAGTTGCTTAACTATAAAGCTCCAGTCCTCTGTTAATAGCGAACTCAATATGTTTTATGGTTTATTACTATTGGTGTTGTTATTAATATTATTATGTTATTATTATTATTATTATTAATGATGATCGATAACGTTAAAGCAATTTGAAGGTCGTTTCTTCTTCGAATATTATACTGAAATGTCTGACAACATTCGAACGAAAGGTCTGGCTGTAATCATCCACATCGATTTCACAATTTCAGATTCGGAGGAAGTTGTGAAAGGAATTGATAAATCGAAAAGATCATTCTCATGTTGCTCAATTTGTTTCTGATGGAGTTTTAAAAGTTACCTATCAATTTAGTAATGACTATTTAAATTGAACTAATTTATGACCAAGTAGTTTAAGGTTACATCCATAAACTTAAGGCTTATTGAATAACATAAATCATTCTGAAGAACAAACCGCATTTCTTGACAAAATTGATGCAGAAACTTTCGACAACACCAGTTTTAAGATTTCGAGTGACTTTAATTAACAAGGTCAAAGGTTGATGTTTGTTTTCAAAAAATTATGTGTTCTTACGCGTACTCCTGCTCATTTAGGAGTCACTCGACTGTTTCAACATTTAGCCCTTAGTCGACTAATTTAATTCATATAGCTCTAGACACAATCAAATAATTCTATTTCCAAGGTAACGAATAAAAGACAAGAGAAATGTCACAAATCCGCCGCAGAGGGGGGGCAGAGGGAAACAACGGTCCCCTTGAATTATGTTTTCCCCCCTGACTTTTGGCCAAAAGAAAAAAGGTGATATCTTCAAGTTGTGAGAAGGTTTGCTCTCCTGAAACAAAAACTGAAATGACGTCCATGCTACGCTGCTATGGAGAACTTTATGTCTAAGGTTGAATTTAGCATAGGCCCGGGGGAACGAGCCATCTCGATTCCTCTTCTCCTACTTGTCGACGTGAGTTTTTAACGGATTTGTACACAAAATCACATCAGTGACGGACTGACTGACATTGTCAAATAAAAACCACGAAAAATTATTCTTGAAATTGCCAATTTTTTTAAAGTAGGGTTGTGTCCTTTCTTACGTGCCTTTCGAACACTAATGATTTTATGCCAATTTAGTTATTCAAGCGTTTTGAATATGTCCAATAAAATAAATCAAATCGAATGCTTTTAAAAACGCCCGCTAATTGAAAAATCACTCCAAGAAATAGTCATTTTGACAAATATTGCTCAGCAAGCTACATGGCTTGTGTTTGCGTCGGTTACCAAAGAATTTAAAATAAATTTAAAGAATAAATCACTAAAATCTAGTATTTCACAAGCTAATGAACGAATTTCACGAGATAATGAAATAGTTCGCAGCAAAAAAAAAACTTGTGTAGACCGATTCCAAAATCGTCCGCTATGTTGACAAGCTGCTCAAGATCTGTTACAAACACGACTTCAACAAGGAATATCACAGAAGGTCGCTGTTAACAGAGAAGCAGATGAATTTTAAAGGAATTGGGGTTATCCCTGACGACTCACCTCAACGCATCTAAGATCCTATCTCCATGATAAACTCATTGTCAGTACAATCAAATCAATCAAAAATCCAAGTTCGTGGTTGAAAGGAGACTTCATAAGCAAGTCATATTAAGTAAGTCAACAGAATTCTCATGCTCAGATGATCATGGAATGATCTGCCCCTCCCCTCCCCCACTGAGGGGTGCACACTTACGAACAACCAAGTTATGTTAATTTGGTCATGGAAAATAAAAAAAAAATCACCGGATGACCAATTGGCAGATGCTACACCCTCAGTGACAAATACATCTGCATCTGTGTAAATCACTGGTGATTTATTGTTGATGATGATTTTATTAACGTCCATTCCATCACTAAATGAATAGGATTGGATACAAAAAAGAATTGGATAATAATATCTAATTATTTACTGGAAATAAAAATACTTGGTGACCTGTTGAGGCTTCGTGTAAGCCCATAAGTTCTTTAGAGGAGCACCAGATTCTAATTACCACAATAAAACAAACACTATGATATAACATCTTATTATTATACGTTATTTTCATGGAGGCAAATTTTGCTCAACCTTCCTAAAATTAACCTTTTTATTTGTCAGTCTCATCAGTTGGGGAGTTAAGGTTTGACATTTGAATGTTAATAATAATGATTCCGAATTTTATTGTAGTGGCTTATGTACAAACAGAGCTTCAAGATCACTAATCTGAAAATCTGGGGGAATATTGTAATCGTATCAAAAGGAAACGGATATTTTTCACTAAAGAAGTTCAGTTAAGCCCAACTTATAATTGTCAGAATTAATAATTAATAATCTAATAATTTCAAACTGCACGTATTAAAATGCATGCATTAAAATGAATTAAGTAAGCCAACCATATTTAGTTTACAATCACCTGCTAAAAAATTTTTAGTAAGGAAAACGATGTCAATAAAACAAGTATTCTAAATATTTGAACTATATATTAATAATATTAACATCAAAGATTACTTGTTTATGTTTACCAGCATTTAAATGGGCGCGGTTAAAGATTAATATTCTGGTTTGCTTCTGAGTCCTCGATTATTAGCAGGGATATTTTAGAATTAGTTTCTTTGTGAAGCGAGAACCTTTTTTTTTTTTATAATTTCCGATGGGAGTTAAGTGTTCAAATCATACTAAGAAACATGCAAGCATATGTCGCTACATGCTGAGTGGTTTATCACAGATATTAGTCTACTTAAACCACTATAAATTAATGTTGTGTTACGTTATGCTGCAATTTTTAATGTTTCGCATTGCATACTATTTAAAATTCTTTAGTTTTAAAGAATTTCTCAAATTGGTTTTATCGCATTAACAACTTTTAGCAGCAAGCTTTGCTCTATAATTCAGTGGTGAAATTGGTACAAAGATTTATTTAAGAACATAGAAATGTTTGCCGAAATAACTCAACTTTTGTGATTTAGTGAATAAAGTCACAATTTTAAGAAAAGCTATTCCACTTTTAATAGATATCTAAAATGACCAAATATGCTGGAATAAAACTTGCTGTGGATGATGAATCCTCTTCAAGAAAAGTGTTTTCATTTCCTGAGAGCAACAAAAAAGGTGGTCTTTTGTAAAGTCACTGACAGACTGATGGTCAATGACTAAATCAATTTATTTTTCAGCCATTGTCGAGGCTCTCAAAAATCTCCATATTGCTTACAATAATAAGCATTCATTGAGGAAGAAAGATCAATTCAATATGTCTGATCTTTATGGTAACAAATTAATTGTAATATTGTTCTTGATTATCACTAGGATTCTATTTAAATTCAGATTTACAAAATGAATTGCAAGCTTCAAAGGAAAGATGTAGGACATTAGAGGATGAATTAGCCAGCATAAGACAATGTCTCAATGAATCTCCACTACCAAAAGTCAGGAAAACGAAAGACGATATTCTGGAGTTTGATAACAAATCTGAATTTGGTGATACCATAGATGGTGATTCAGCTCAAAATTCACCAGAGGTTAATGGTTTATCCTTGCATATGGCATCACATAAATTAACTATAATTATTGTTGTTATTATTATTATTATTATTATTATTATTATTCACGAGCTGATGATGTTTGTAAGTTAAACTTTAGGATTAATGTATGTTGTATTCAATTTTTAGGGCCACTTTTATGACAGTTCAAAGGCATATTCCCATAAAAAGTGGAAGAAAATAAAAGAAGGAAAGAATGTTTCCATGGTATCTTCGACCACCACCGCACATCAAACACCCAATGAAACACCATCTTCAAGCAGACAATACAGGCTGAATATGGCTGAAATGCCTTTCATCACTGGCAAGGTTGGAATGTTCGAAAGTGGCTTGTTACACCAATTTAAGTAGAAAGTTGTTAATATTTGTATCCTTTATAAACTGTGATTTCTGCGTGTTTATTTGACCAAAGTGCCTGTCTCTGTGATTCAAACCCTAAAGACTAAAACTTGAATGACTTCAGTCGACAGGAAAGAGTCATTCTCTATCAGCAAATATCCAGGAGGTTTTGTCACTAATGAAGGCACACAACCTAACACTGTGTAAGGCATCGAGCTCTCGAAGAAGTTGTCAATGTAAACGGGCGACAGCGTGCAGAAGTTCGGCGTCCCTGCAATCTCTTCAATCCAAATGTAAAGACAGCTTGGATGAACTAAAATCTCAGCTTTACGATGAATACCAGCACCTGCGAGTGTAAGCCACAGTATTGATGATCTTACCTCCATTAATTGAAGATGCGAGTGTTTTTGAACATGAAGAACTTAAACGTTGCGTCGGACAAATGCCGAAGGAAATTAAAGCATAGACTCCATTTTGCTCCTTAATTTCAGAAAACGTGAGAAACTGAGTGGTTTGGTTGAACATGGAGTCAGCAGTAGACTCAAGGAACCACTGAAACAGTTGGAACAACAAATGCAGCTGAAAAAGGATCAAATGAGACGAATTTCTCTCTATCAAGACATGGTAAATCTTCACTTTACCATTTCTCAATTCTGAACCTTAAGAAAGGTCCATGCTAACCCTCGAGCACAGTAATTGCGATCATGAATGGCACGATGTTCTAACCAAATAAATTGCTAAATGGCTTTATCACTTGCACACTTTAGATTTACTAATATTTATCTTAATGTAATGGGTGTCTCAGACCATAGAAGCATTGTGTATGATAAATTAACATATCATTTTAATGCAGAAGCTATTTTGTTGGCGGTTGGTCTATTAACAGGAGTCGACCCAGGAAGAAGCCCGTGTGACAACCACTTCCGTTCACAAATGTCGGTCGGGCGACTGCAAGATCGGAGTCAAAAAACCAGTGAAAGACCAAAAAACTTCTACCAAACAACAATATGCAGAGTTATTAAGAAACCTGCAGGAAATTCAGTCATCACTGAAGTGAATCCCATCTTCAAATCAAACCTCTTAGTAGTATTATGCATTCCAAAGACTTAGTATTTTATTGTATATTCATTTATATCACCTTTGTTATAATCAGATTTGTTACTATCGTAAATATATGACGACAGTTTGAAGTTCATTCTACCTGCAAATTCAAATCCACTTGGTTTTATAACTTCTCAAGCATGATTTTACAATTAGAGGCGTTTTTTAATCAATTTTTCGAGTTTCTTGATTCTGCTCGACTCCTGCTCAACCTCGGGCAAGGATCGAGACAATTTGTCTGAAGAGTTCGTCTGAGTCGAGTTGGACTGTGGAATCTTTGCCTTGTAAATATCTGTGACAGTGTTCTGATCAATTCTTCTCAAACCCTGAAAGTTTCACTAAGAATTTAGAGTTATTTTGGGCATTTATTTCAAAGCAAGCCATTCACCTTCATGTCCAGAATCTTCTGCAGTTCACTGACATCACTCTCAGGGAGTAATTTTATGTAGTTGTCAACAAAAGATGACAACGGTTCGTGTGGTGACATCACAACCTCATAAACAAAAACAAATTTGATAAATGTCAAAATAAATAAAATAATAATGTAATAAAAACAACAAGTCATGAAGCTTAATGAGAATAACTAAGAAAAGAACTCACTTTGAGGATCATTTCAGCTCTGGTCATGCCTTTGATGACAATCCTTGTGTAACTAAAAGGTAAATGTTTCAGAAATACATAAATTATGATGAAGGTTGAGTGAGTGCTACAAAATGCTGGTTTGCACCTGACTGGAGCCTGTCTATCGTCTTTAAGACCCCGAGAAGGAAGCTCTTGAAGGATGGTTTTGAGGGAGTGGGTGTCAAGGAGCAACTGAATCAACATGAGAGTGAATGGATGTTGAATGTCAAGGAATGCTACACCATCAAGTTACATCACAATACCTGCTCTGCACCAACTGTGCTTATTGGTTTGCATTTGAACAATGTACTGACAAACTTCTGAATGAAAGATCTAAAAGAAAACATTCATCAAATATTACTTATCCAAGACCAATTCAATGATAAATATAAGTAAGTCAGTTGGTTAATGTTGTCACTGCTAGTGACCACTGAGTTGCACTAACGTAGCAAATTTGATGCAGAACTGAGTGAAGTACTTCCTGGAGGTGACAAGGTTCTGGCCAATGACCACCAAATTGCTTTTCAAATGATTAACAATAGCATTCACATAGCTACTTTGGTCTCCAACTGATTCCATGTTTTGCCATGGAAGCTAAACACAATGTTAGTGATAGTTAATGTTGATGTTGATGCGACGAATTTATGAATAATTACTTTAGACATGGCTGAGAGAGCAGGCTCACAAGCACCTTCCAAATCCTGAACAAGCAGCTGGATGGAGCTTGCAATGACACTGCGCACAAGTATTACAAATGTTGGAATACGTTGAATAAGAACCGAAACATAAATTCTGGTTGCAAATCTAGAGAACCTGTGAAACAAGTCTTGTTCAGAATGGAGGTCGATTTTATCAATGAGGTCAGAATCAACTTTCTCTTTCAATTTGTCCTCCAACTGTTGAGTTGTTTCAAGACAATATTCTGCAGTGCAAAGGATGCTGCATACCCTTCCCTGCTCCTCTTCAGAGAATTTGATCAAATCTCCTTCCTATGATTTTGTTAAACTGATTTAATCACTAAATTATTTGATTACTTAAACATTATAACATCATGCTAGGCTAAGATTAGAAAACTCTATGCACTTCACAGAAATAAACTGCAATAGAACTTGCATTTAGCATAAAAAAACAAAAGCATTAACTATGCTAATGTTACTAAATCATGACTGAACACAAAATTGTTTAGCCAAAAACCTTAAGAATGCTTTGTATGAGACTACTGGCTGATGCAATAGTTGTCTCCTGCTTTGAAAACCTAGCTAGTGAGCCACCAATGCTTTCCTGTTTCATAAGCCTGGATCAAAGGAAATAGCAAATGTTGCAAGTTTACATAAAAAATCTATTTCTGGTTCCTTGAGAAGTACCCACTAACTTTGGCAAGTTGTTGATGAGGATCCTGTTGGCATATTCCCTGAGATACTTCTGGAATGTCTTAGTAAGGAGAATCATTGACTGACCAGAAGAGAGTTGAAAGCACTGAATCATGCACTTTTTGTAGTACACGAAGAGATCCGCACAGCTCGGCAAAATGTTGCTGTCGCCCTTGAAGATGTTTTCGGCACCGCTCAACTTCCACCTGGCAGCATCTTCAACAAACCTCTCCATCATGTCAGCCAGGTTTCTTTAAATAAGGATGTTTAAGGAAGTGATTATTCAGTTTCTTGTGTTGTTCTTAATAAAATCCAACCTGTCCTGCGATTCAATGTAAATGTTGAGATGCGGTTCAAAACATTTAGAAATGATCCCGACAAATGGGGATTGATCTGCTTTCTGGTGATAAATCAACGCTTCTTAATCTCAGTTAATCGAATACAACTTTTAAGTTCAGCACAAAAAAATCTCACATGCTTATCACTCTGGGCAACATCCAAATGCTTGCTTTTATTTTCCTCAAAAGGATTTGTTGATTCCACAATGGATGGTTTAATAGTAGGCTGGTCATTTGATGAATGAGCATCCTAGAAACAGATATGTTTCTTAATTTGAGTTCTTTTCATTTAAGAATAATAGTTTGAAAAACTGAAACTGAAAAACATGAACACTTAAGAAGAACAAAATATCTGCAATGCAGAACTTAAAAATATCAGAAAATGAATTAAGCTTGCAACAGACCAACAACTCAGTCACTGTTCTTCCTGAGAACCTTTTGACACAAAGAGACTCAAAATTCATAGTCCTTTGGATGGCGAAGAGCAACAGTTTGACGTCAATGCTCGAGGTTCTTCTTGCCATGAGTTTTGACAGTTCCTTCCTAAATACCATCAAATGCAGTGCAATAATATATGACCTTAACGTAATATATTGAAAATGTATGATCACTTAATTACATCCTAACCTTGTAATGTGGCAAAACTCAACACAAATCCTCTCTGAAACTTCCCATGATGGTGGAAACATTCTTCCAAACTTTTCCTCAAAGTCCATGAGGGTCTTCTTGATCCAGGCATAACGATGGTCAATTTTGTCCAACCAGGCCACCTTTTGCAGCAGTAAACATATAAATTCCCATGCATTAATTGAGATATTGTTGACTTGGCAAGTCGATATGGTGCTGTTTGCATGAATGATGGGTGCTAAATAATTGAATAACCTCTTGGTCCTCCCCAAACAGAACCAAATATTCAGCCAATTGGTGCCTCACAAACCATCCCAAAATCTCCTTTTTTACTTTTGGATCGAGCACATTTACTACAAAACATGCCTCGGCCAGGAGCGACTGGTTCATTTGACCGTACTGCAATTTTAAAGAATATTGTAATAGCAATAATAACATTCACTTATTGCAACAATCATCACTTTTTTATTATATATAATCAGTAGTAAATCTATTTAGGCTTACTAAATCTCTCTACCAAAATTACAATTTTTAAATATTTGTTTCAAAAAGAAGCAACCATCTCCTCAAAATTGTCCAACTACATTCTCTTATTTTCTCATTACAACAATAAAACTTGTAATAAAAAAATTAACTTTTAATTAAAATAATGAGTTGCACTGGCCTTGGAATTTGGACCTTGAAATGCCTCCTCAAAGTCTCCTTTAATTTGGAGAGCCAATTCTGATTTTATAGATGAAACTCTGAAATTATAAATCAATTATAGTTGCATTGGCTTTGTAATTAAATAAAACAAATTAAAATAAATTCACATAAATGCTCTCCAAATTTCTGGTAAATTCATTCAAAAAACTTAAATGATAACCTTTCAGCAAGTTGACATATTTGAGGAATGTTTTTGTAGTTGCTGAATTGATCGAGTACGTTGCTTACTCCTTCCAGCAAGTTAGCAATTTCACTGTATTGTCGCTTTTTGGTCAAGGCCCTAAAAGAATGGATTAAAATCATATTAAAGATGAAAATTAATGTTCATCACTTAGAATCATTTTTAAAATACCAGACGCTTTATTCCATTTTAAATGTGACCTACTCTACAGAATCCACACCTCCTACAAGCATATGGAGATGATTTAGTGTTGTTATAGATGTTGTTAAATTTCTTTTTGCATGATCGAGCTGCTTTATGTCTCTGGTAATTTCTTTTACCTTTTCATGTTAAAATTTATATTATAAATTTGTCAAAGCAAATTCTCATCAATAAAAGCACCATAGTTTCAGATCTGTCAGCTTTCTCTTTGATATCCTTGATTTGTGCAAATAACTGCAAAATAGTTTGCTGTGCAAGTTCTAGGGCTTGCTTCCCTTCTTCTGCAACGTTGGACTGTCCCCGCACAACAGAACCTATCTCATCATCTAAATGTCTTTTAATCAAAATAAATACATAAAGTAGACCAATCATAAACAAATTTGCCATCACGGAACTCACTTTATTTTGTATTTTATCTTGTCAATTACATCATCTATTGAAGTCAAAGACTGTTCAGTGGGGAATAGATTATTTATATAATCAATGACATCAAAATCCAATTTATCTAAACTGTCGTTGCTTGGAATCACCTAAAAGAAAGTATTTATTAAGACGGTGGCTTCACCTGTGCTGTTTGCATTTAAAGACCTGATTTATGGCATTCTGCACATCATGTGAAAATACCAATACATTATCCGCATCTAAATCAAAGCCAAGCTCATCGTCTCCTGAGATCATCTCCAAAACTCCAACGAAAAAACTTTATGGCTTTAAGACCAAATCCAGTGCGACGAAATATTGTTTTGATTCGTTTTTAAACGTGTCAATCACTGTATTAAAGTAACGGTTTATCTCTTAAATGTATTCAAAATAAACATGTTTAAATAAAATTGTTATAAATATAATGTTTTTAAAAAAAATCTTTAATCCTCAAACTACTTAACTAAATTAAAGCAAACCAATCTAGATCTTATTTACTTTAAAGACGCATATCATGTCGAAATGTCAATACATCGTCAGCCTCTACATCACAGCTTCGAACTGTGAATCAATCAACAGTGCCGGTCTGCAGCAGCAGCATGAGGAGCCGCCCATAAGCAGCGTCCAGGTCGGTATAATTCAAGGGAAAGGCTTAAAACCCCTTTATAATATTTTAGTATTGGAGTGTAGGGCCCCATCCTTTTCAATTTTACAAGCACATATCGTATCAACTAGTTTTGTGCATCAACGACCGGTAGGCACTTAAGATCTGTTTCCTTGTCAGGGCCTGTCCATAACTTCTTGTAATTACATTTTACAATTTGAGTCAAATGTTGACTTGATCTTACATAGACATCACACCATTTCTGGTCTCTAGGCATGAGGGTTTGTGCTTTGACCTCAGATTTTGTTGTGCAGCGAAACCATGACCGCTTTCATTTCATGACGTATTATGTGAGACGCAAACCCAAGCATTACTCTCATGCTGATGATCCCAAACTGGGCCGGATTGGCGAACGCAGTTCGGTCACTGTAATTCACAATTATTAAGTTGTTTTATTACATGGAATAAAATTTGTACATTTGCATCCAGTATAAGTTGCGCATAAATCCGAAATCTAGACCATGTTACCCCATCAGTAAAATATGCCAATGTTTACAAGTTCACTCACATTATTATTAGGTAATAACCATGACTTAAACAATTACAGTTACACCATCCTACTTCCAAAATCGTGAAATGGAGTACAAATCTTTATTTTGTCACTTCATATGATAAGAGTCAAAAATTTACAAGAACCAAAAATAATGTGAGAACATCATTGCAAAGCCTCCTCATTCCTCAGGTATTCACCATTATCTGCTTGATGGAAGACCACAATGGATGTTACCGGTGCCTGACGACATTCAGCTGTCGATTTTGCACTAACTCCAAAACCCTGGAATGAAAAGAATTTGACACATTAAAAAACTACTGAAAATGTGAAGAAACCACTTTTAAAAACATACCAAAGGAAGGTCATTCATTGAATATACAATGACACCTTGATATTGAGGAGTGTTTTCAGTAATACGACCCAACCATGATTTCAGAACATGCTCTCCTGACAAGAATCTGTGCTCATATGCTGGTTTTACCCAAATCTTGTGCTACCAAATAAACAATCCCAAATGTATTAAACATGATCCAATTTAATTGAATACTTACAAATTCAAATTTTACATTGATGCAAGTAATAAATTTGTCATCAGGAACTTAAAGCACTAAAATTTAATTAATATTTAGCCACCGATATTAAAACACGAACGGACAGATGTTGTACCTGAGCATAGGGTGCCAGAAAGTCTAAAGCTGTTATGTGAAGACGAAATTTTCTAGTCTTTGTAAACTTTCCAAAACATGTTCCAAAGGAGATCAAGTTCTCTCTTGGGAAATGTGCAGCCTTCTTCATTATGAAGTCACTGAATCATTAACAAAATAAGTAGTGCATAAGGCATTGTTAGTTGCAAATGTCAATGGCATTTAAAATATACTGCATATGAAATCAAAACTTTTTGCAAAGAAAGTTTCATTACTTATGATTAAAAACTGTATTAATTTTAGAATTCCAAAATTACATTCCTGAAATTATAGAAAATAAGTGGTTCAGACATATGGGAATCTACAACAGTACACCATGTCTTACAAACCTGACATAGTATACCCTCTCCCGCGCCAATCTGAAGCAGTATGTGCCATCCGACCGGTTGATTAATGTTTCCAAATTGTCTCCAATACTGAAATATGAGTTTCCTCATTAAAATATATGCTATATACCATGCATACTTGCATGCTATCATTCCAAACTGCAACTTAGTTATTGTAGAATTTTGTTGAATGACATTGCATGACTTTTACTACTTGATGGCTTATTTTAGTAATATTCCATGCTTTGCAGATTCATACATGTAAAAACACAGAAATATGAAAATCTATTTATATTATGACCCTGACTTACTATATATACTGTCCTATAAGCACAGCTCATAACCAATTCAGCATTTACAATTTTTGTACCAATGTAATCACTCCTTTCGGAAGACTAGTACTAGTATAAAAAAAAAAAAGGTGAAATCCCAGAACAATTTATAGGCAAAATATATCTGGTTCAAGACGTTGTAAAGGAACTGATTATGTAATTAACATCTAATGCACATACTATTTAGACAATTTTTCAAACAAGATCTTCGTTTCCTCGTCTGTGAGCGGCCTCATGTCGACGTGAGCGATATCCAAATCAAAACAGTATGATCTATTACACGAGATTGGTGTACAAAGAAGATTAAGTTTGGAAATAAGGGGATAAGACACTATCCTCATATATAACAATTTTTTCAAGGAATGCAAAATTTAAAAATTAATTTAATAATGCCATTATTATTGTTATTATTATTATTATTATTATTATTATTATTATATATGCTATTAACATAAGTGTATCAGTGAATAGTTGAAAGCGTTTATATTCATCTGTTTCTTAGGGGGTGATATGACACATTGTTGTGATAATTTATTGTACCCTCAAAATGAACTTTCTAAAAGCTAATTTGAGGATTTAAATAATTTTTTGATTAATGGACAGAACATATTCCTTGAGTTGATGGACGAGACGTTATAAAGCCGTAGATTATCATGATAAAAAGTACACTTTATATTTTCAAGAAAACTAGAGCAGTTCCAAAATGTTTAAATAATATGCTTATTTGTACGTTATACAAACTTTAAAAAATTAGACTTACGCTATGAGTATTGAACAATACTGAAATCCTGAATAACTTTTGTGATGAAAATAAATTTTAGAAGTTTCAAAACACGCAATTAACTTTTAAATTATATAAATAGTATTTTATTGATTTGTAATTATGTGAAAAGAAATAATCCGATCTAACGATCATTGTTTTTATCAAAAAATATTTGTCGTGAGAGGTTAAAGCTCCTAAGACCGTATGACCAAAACACTTTTGCAATAATGACTAACATGACGGACATTCTTTATAAAGTAAACAGCGAATTATCTAGGGCTCAGTCAACTTATTATTGGCTTTTGATATCTATCTTGGCCAGCATAACCTGGATTGTATATCTCACCTACTACAACTCAAGAGTATTTGGTCTCATTTTAACTCTGTGTCTGAACAAATTTCAGAAATATGGACACATACAATTTGGTAAGCTAGCTTTCAATAAAAACTTTGAGTAATCGTAATTTGAGTGTGCAAGTTGTGTTGTTTCACTTTGCATGAAATATTTATTATAGGTTCCTTTAGCATATCAGTGTTGTCAGGAAAAATCATGTTCAGGGATGTACATTGGATTACAGAGGATTATTCAGTACGCATAAAATTTGGCTATCTAATATTTAGATGGTGGCAACCTCTGACAAAGAAAGAATATCATGAGGGTACAACAACTTTTAACAAATTTCAGATCAGATGATACTTTAAAAAAGAAAATGTTTTTATTCCATTTCCTAGATTATTTATAAGTCGACATGTTGAACTCATGATATAATTGCTTAAATGATGTCAATAATCACCTTAAATTGCTAAAAATGTATTTACTTTGCTTGCAGATTTGTCTCATTCTTACACAAGATTAACAACATATTTTGAAAATTTTGAGTTTCACATCTACAATTACTCTTCAAATTTCTCCAAACTTGAAAAGGTGTTTGGTCTTGATGAAAATATAATTCCACCATCAAAAAGTGCCACTCCATCAAAATTATCTCCCAAAGTGTTGGTTGCAATATTCAGTTCTACTCTTAAAACCTTACTCTAATAACATATATCAGCAACCATTGTTCTAACTTAAAGGTCTAAGGTAGAATTAAACAAAGCAAAGTGGCAATGGAGGGATTTGATTCCTGTCATAAAGATTGACATCAATGCAGTAAAGTCTTATTCTCTACTTTTTCCATTCAAACAAGCAAATATTTAAGCAAATTTATTCTTAATTAAATAAATATATTTCTGCTGAAACACTGATTCCATCATCACAATTGCACTTATTTATTTTGCTGCTATTTGTAGTTGTTTGTAGGCCATAAGTCATGGATAAACATTAAATCTATAAGATAGATAGATATTGGATTTAAATGTTTGACATTGATACAGATGTGAAAGTAAATTTTAAATACTTCCAAACTTTCCTAAATGATTCTCAGAGCAGAATAATTTTCGGCAACTACCTCATGCCTCAGAGTTTGGTTTTAAGTGCTCGAGAGATGCATTTGGTCTACACCACAAAACCTGCATCGACCCCTTTTGACTTGTTCATGCATGTTGTTAAGTGCAAAACAGATAACTTTAAGATCATGCTTGTGCCCAGTCCCAAGTACTCAGGGAAGGCTGATGAGTAAGTTCTGACTTCATCATGTTATTCATTATTTATAAACATTTTTTGTAATTAGGTCATCAAAGTTACTAATAATGTTACCATTTCTTTTTAAAATCATAATTCTAAAAGTTAAAATAATTCTAAAAATTCTTTAGGCCACCTCGTTGTATGGGTGAGGGGTTTGCAGTGGTGCAGAGCATGATGTGGAGTTTTATTACTATCAGGATGAACCAGGTGCACTTAGTTACTTTTATGTATAATCAGTTGAACAAACCTTTGTGACATCATATCTTGTCAGGACTGGTGCCATACGAACCAGAAAGTGTGTACCTGGCAAATGGCGACGTCGTTTCCATCCGTACCTGGCCGTGTTGGGGGATGGACGTGAAGTGCGGCAAAAACACTGACTTCAGTTACGGACCTTGGTGTGAAAGGCAGAGGTTGGTTTGGAAGCCCTCGTAGCTGCTGCTTCACATGATATTTCAAGCCTTTTGCCAAAAATTAGTTGATCTCTTTTATTCAGAATATTCTGTAATGCTTTCACTTTCAGGGAATTCTTGTGGAAGTTCTTCTTTCCTCCCGACTTCCAGCCAATGAAATCCGACACTCTTCCAAATCCGGGTCAGTTGAGGATAGTCAAGAACTTTGATTTCAAGATGAGCATGCAGAATGACATCACAATTGATCTTCTGTTCACCAAACAAAAGGTTTGTTTTTGGTTTTATTATGATGAATAGTGATTTCTTAACAGTGGGTGAAAGTCATTGCTAATAGTTCAAGTTTTTCAGTAATATTAATAAGCTCAAGAACTTTTGGAGTGCTAAGTATTTTTTGCTTGACTTTAGAAACAACCCCACATTTATGGGAAATATAATTGCTTTTTAAGAACATTAGCAAGTATTTAATGTTGTTAATAATCTGCAATATCAATTCATATAACCACAACAATGGTGATAAGTAAGCAATTGCAATGCTAGGAGACTCAGGCCATCCACATGAACTGCAAGCAGGGTTCTTATTTGGAGTTCACCATCCCAATGTTCTTGGAAGAAGCTGGATACACCTTCACAATGACGGGTCAACTGCTCCACGTCGATTCGAGCACTAGTCTCAAATTTCGATCACTTGTAGAGTGTGAGACACTACAGGTTGGTGGCCATGAATTGATAAGCAATAGAATGTTTAAGGCTTTTTTTTTTTGCTAGCTTAAATAAACTTTCTGCTTGTGCTCATCAGGACAAATTGACAGAAATAACTCCTCAAATACCTTTGCAATATTAATGTAATCAGTTCTTTGAACTTTTAGGCAATGGTTTTTAGTGATGTGGACTATTGTAATTAAAGTTGTTGTAATTTTATGTTTTAATAAAAGTATTTAATCAGTTAATTATAGTTTTCAGTGTCAGCCAAGTATAAGTCAAATTGGAATGACCTTCAAGAAATAACGTATGACTTCACTGCTTGCAAGGCAACCGGGTACCTCATATACAACCACAAAACATTTTTCACAGGTTTGCTGTTGTTATTGGTAACAGGATTGGTTTGAATGAGAATCATTATTATCCATTGTAAAATGTAAAAATCCATTGTAAAAGTCCAAAATGATGTTTAAATGTCATAACTATTTGCATGTTAACTCCAAAACTTATGAAACTCAGCTGATATACACTTTTGTGTTGGTAACTCCTTTCACTAATATTTTCACTTTCATTGTAGAATAATTAGCAGTCCTCTTCAGAAATAATACAAAATTTCTTTATTATAAATTTTTCATTTAAATTTGTTTTTAAGTTAACTATATTGTAACTTATTAACTTAAATATTTAAGTTAACTAAATTATAGAGTTATCCGAGGACTGGTCCGGCAAGGCTCGTCCGGACGTATATTCCTTCATCCCCTATGCGGTCAAAGTGAATCTGATCCTCAAGGAGTTTGAAATCATAACTCTCACGAACCAGTGGAATTGGATCGATTGTTTTGGAACGTCGGCAGAGAATAGTAATGCCCTTCGGTGAATTAGTGACTCATGCACAATTGGTCTTCATTTCTTTATTTTCTCCTTTAAGGTCACATTGCAGTCTCGGGAGACACGTTCGACATGTCTTTGACGGTTCCTTTCACGGACTTTATGCCGAACACGGTCGATGTTAAATTGTTCATCAGGGTAGGTTTAAGTATTTCACGTACCTTGAATGGGATCGTCTCGAAATGAACATGTTTTTCGAAAGGGAGAATCGGCCGAAGCCCTTTTGTACCTCCCCGAAACGAATACCAACCGACACGTCCTCATCGGTCTGTCAGAAAATTTGAATGTTTTAACCAGAGACGGTGGAATCGAAGAACAAGGAAAAATGAAGAATGAAAAAAAATGGTCGAGAGTTTGTAAAAAAATGTAAGCAATGATTAGAATAGTTTCATGATGTTGAAATTGTATTTTGGATGAGATATTTATGTTACAACAAATATATTCTATCAGAGATGGATGGATTGAAGTTGTATCCTCACCAATTGTGGCAGTGAGTTTGGTTTACACCTACCATCCCATTCCTCCGTTGACCAAAGAATCGCCATTCTTGACGCCGGAAGAGATTGACTCTGAGGAAGCCGTGCTCGTTCCCTTCAAGTTAATTCCACTGAGGCCGTTGAGGTCACAACTTCCGCAGAAAAAGAAGGGGAAAGGTTCGCCAACGACCAAGTTGTTTCCGGACGATGACGGAGACGTCAATCTCGGCGACATGGAACCGGACATCATTTCCCTCGAGATTGAGGTGGGACCCTCGGTCGCTCACCTGTACGGCTCTCTCGTGAGGAACTTCTTACACCTGAAGGTAATATTTTTGCTTATTCTGTTTAGTCACTGTGATACCTCATTCCACTGAGAGTGTATTTTTTATCAAAATTAACTAGATGAAATTTTTAATTACAAATTCAAATCATATATTGTCGAAATGCCACAGTTCTAGTGAAAGTCAGGAGTTGTTTCTATTTCTTTATTTTCGAATTAATTTGTCAGCTTAAATTTGTTTTCAGGAGAATTATTTTGGAGAATATCAGAAATTCTCGGATTTTGAAAAGAACATCGAGACCGCTCAGCCTACCGGCACGACGGAAGTCTCGACTCCTTCCGGTCCGGTCGATCCTCGGACATATCGTCCATTTAGTTTGCTTTTCCATTTGACATTGCACGATGTTCAAGGTCACCTTGTAAAGGTTGTCTTTTGTTTGTGACAGAATGTTACAACATAATTTATTGTATGCTGATTTTTCCTTTAATTTTAGAATTGTTCCAAAGACGGAGAACCATGCCCAAGCATTTACATGGAGAGGATGGTGTTCGAAATGGACAAGAGATTCCATGAAACTAAACTTCAAGTTTTCTTTTCTCCGATTCTGCTGGTCTGTAGAGACAAGGTGAAGGTGTGTCTTATTTTATATTTTGATTTGTATCTTAGAGACACATTGGAGCTGCTTAATAACTTCAAATTATTTTAAATTATATATTTGAAACCATCATGAAATGTTTTCATATTTCTTATTTTTCTTCTAGAGATCAGATCATCAAAGTCACTTAGAAAATGGGCATTTAACTTTGTCTGCTTTCCAAATCAGAGGCAATGCCATGTTTTCTCACCAGGGTCTCCCATTGTCCTCAGAAACATTGGAATATGCCTGGCTTATTGAGATAACAGTGGGTGATCTTGTAGGAAGAATGACTTCAGTTCAAGTAAGCTCTTTTATCCATTATTTTTCATGAAATCATTTTCTTAATTTGTTTTGTATAGTTGCAAAGTGTTGTCGAATTTCTCCAAACCTTTGTGTGCATGTTCGAAGACAAAGAGAATGAACTCGTCTGCCCAAATGTTTATCCAATGTGTCAGCACATGGTACCTCAGAATTTATGCACAAAATCTGGTGGTGGCATCTTGCAACCATGTCCAACAGTTTCAGATCTCAAGTATGAGTTTCTGAGGCTGTCCATTGACTGCGTGGATTTCTACCTTGTCGAATCTGGCACAGCCCTCTGTCTCCAGGTTGCTAAGTTTGACATTTCTGTGGATGATCCTTATTATATTATGAATGATATTTTAGATATATCCAGTGAGATTGTCCAACTGCAACTTATTCAATAAAAAGACCATGATGGGCTTAACAATTCTGCTACCGATCGTCAGTCTCAAGCATTATGCTTTGTCAAATGCAACTAAAACATCGCCCGCAAAAGATAGCGCGACAGCTCGTCTCTGGATCGAATCGGGAGGCTTCAACTTTGGTCCACTTAATATTGACCTCAGCAAAACTTTGAGCAGCATTCAACATTTATATGCTCAACAAGAGTTCCTCAGATACCATGATCACAAATTTCAGAGGTTGAATTTTCTTTGGAATGCAGACAGATGTGGTTGCATTGGTGGATGTAAATTCTTTGGAAACAATAGGAACGGCTCGACCTTTTTTGACCCTTCGTCGGATGATTTTTCAAACAGCCTCAATGTTGCCGTCACCCACGTTTGCAAATCCGATGACCGAGAAGAAGCTTTTGGTTTCGGTCAGAGCATTTTGAGGAATCGACAACTTATTTTCTACCAACCAGTTCTTGAGGCAGCCAAATACTTCAATGAGATTTTCAAAAACACTTCTAACATAATTCACTCTGATCCTGAAGTTCCTTTTGCATTCCAAAAGGAGAGCGAACACGAAATATTTCAAATTGCGACTCGTCCAGAGGCAGTTAAATCCGGTCGTACGGAGAGCACGATGACTTTGGATAAATCCATAAGATCTCGAACGAGTCACGATTCTGTTGGTTCTAAAACTGGACTCCTTTCCAGTGGAAGCAACGTGGCACAAGAAAATGTGAAACAATTTAAAGCTGATGTTTTGACTGATTCAATGGCTTCATTACAACAGGGAACCACCAGGTACAACAAGAAGATATTAAATTGTTATTTATGCATGCTTATTGCATTTGAAATCTTGCGATGTTTGCATACAAGTGTGTTGCAATAAGTGTCTGGATGCATAAATGTATGAAATGTTTATAAATTGGTTTGTATTTATACTAAATCAGTATGTTGCATGCCATGCTACAGTGTTGTAGTGATCCATCATGAGATTTTGTGGATTTTCTTGATTTTTATTGAATTTGATAACGAAATATAACAAAAATATAATTTTGAATTGTTGTTGTTGTTGTGCAGTGAAAGTTCAAGAATAAATCTCTCTCATGTCAGCAATAATGAGGAGTTCCAATTTGTTGACTTCCCAATCAACCAAATGATCAAGACCAGCACAAAAGTTTCGACCCAAGACATCGACAAAGCACAGCCACTGAGACGTCTGAGCCTCATCAACACTCCCTCCAATCAGAAATGGCAGTCTGAGAAAGAATTGTCCCAAATGAGGGCAGATGGATCGGCAACATTCCAATACGGGTCCTTATCCATAGAGGAGGTGAGTTGTTTATTATTTTTAGCTAAACAATTATTATATAGTCACATACTTTATTATGCAGAGTTTTATTATTATACACTTTATTCATCAGAAGTTAGAATCAAGCAAGGGCAGTATTTATGAAGTTGCACCCCAGTCTTTAGAAGAGAAAGAAAGAAGTGATGGTAGTTTGGATTCCTTTGTATCAGCAGTGTCATTATCTCCTGATCCGGTGCCCGATCAGACGCACGCCCCACTGAAGGTCAAGTGGGACGAAACCTCGTCCCTCACTCGCCAACCTTCTCGTGCGGCCGACCGACCGATCGGAGACCTTCCCCGGGTCGGTGCGGACAAACTGCAAGCTCGTCCGCGCAAAGCACCTCCGACCTCGTTGGAGATAAAGAGTCCTTCTGCTAAAATCCAACCGAAAAAAAAATCTCCGACCATGGAGTGCTACAAATGTTACTTGAGCCAAATGCAGTGCCTCAATTGGGTGGTTCTGGCTCCAGTTTCGAGTGTAAGCAGAGGCCTTAGGATGCAGAGGTCGTCTCGGACGAGAGGCGACGAGACCTCGGAAAACACGGTTCCGCACTTTGTTTACTACAGCAGGGGATTCGACTGCACTACAAAATTATACAAAAACGCGGCCAATAAATCCGACGACGAGAATTCCGACGAAGCGAAAACGTCGGCGCATCGTTCCGGTCACTTTGTCGGACCGTTTAGCGACGAGTCATCGCCTCACGATCCAGGTGAGTAAAACCGTTTGATTGGAATGGAAATCATGTCGACGAGTAACATTTCAAAAATGGTTTGTCCTACGATGAAATTCAGCCAGTGCCGGAGCAGAAAAGAGCGAGTTTCAGGTGAACGACTGGATCGTGGTCGTCAAATTCAAAGAGTCCATCAATGCAATGTTGTCGCCTCTGATGCTGGACTCATTAAATAAGTGAGCATTCAAAAATGTCGCCGTAGCTCGATAGCGCACATCTGGTTCGATAAAATAAATTTCCTTCCAGCTACATAGAAGCGAGCACTCCGATCCTGAGTCAGATGCACCCGTCGTCCATCGTGGACATGCTCAACATAAAATGTCTCGACAGTGTCAACGAGCAGGGAGATAAGACCACCTCTCCTTCGTGCTTTTCCATATGGTCGGATCCGTCGAGCACTTCCACCACCATCGATAAGTTGGAGTCAGAAAAATTCCACGTTCTTGTCGACCTTCCGCAGGTTTTTATCGTTGCGTTTCCACGACTTCTTTGCGTTCTTTCACCGTGGCCTTTATTCTCGACCTTAGGTGAACATCAGCATGTTGCAGGCCTGCATCGTCGAAGATAAACTGCACACTCACAACGTCGAAAAGATGCACGAATCGACGTCCGTGTCTCTTTTTATCATGTGCATTGATTCGATCAGGATACAGATGCTGAGCAGAGCTGAAATCAAGTCGACATCCACTCTTCTCATGTCTAATTCAGTCACTCCAAAGAACAAAAAATCCCTGTTGGTTATTTGTTTCATTGCCTGATGTTTGATGTCCACATTAACATTACATTACATTGACTGATGAGGTCTGTGGTGATTTTGACTGATGTCTTGATGGTACTTAAGCTTACCAAGCTTAATGTTTTGCAGGAATTTCATTATGTGTTCAGAGCTTTTTTTGTTATGAAATGTATTTCAATGGAATTTCAACAGGCCAACAGATTCTCAGGACATGCATTCACTGTTAATCAGTAACCTCGGAAACAAGTTGGGCGTCGGCAAAAAGAAAAATCAAGACAACGCTAGGTTGCAGAAGATGCTGGGACAATCGAACAGTTCCATCATCAAGTGCAAATCATTTTCTGAAGTCAAAAAGAAAAGCTTCATAACGAAGATGAACATGTCCAGGGTGCACTTCCAACTCCGCCGATCGAGGAGTTTGTCGAACACTCCGGACCCACTCTCCCTGACCGCCATACCCTCCTCCTCGTCAAAAGTTTTCTTTTCGTTCAACGACATCAAAGCGACGGAATCCAATCCTCATGACCTCAACTCGTCACCATATTCGTGGAATGTATACAGAGGTAAGAAATTCAATGGTTTTATGTGTTATTAAAGAATAACTATAATGTTACTGTTAATTTTGTTGTTAATAACAGTTATTATAAATATTAGAATGATAATGTTGCCATTATTTTTTTAATTAAACAATGAAACGGTTGAGCCTTTCAAAATTAATTACTTTTCAGAATAAATTATTTAATTTCTCTGCAGAAAAGAACTACCATCATTCAAAGAGCCACGATGCATCAAAGAAAAATGATCAAGAACTTTCTGATAGTCCAATTGAGAGCATGATAGGATTGCTTATGTTTGAATGTGGTTTTGAGAACATATCGTTCAGTGCGGGCGGTAGATTCGGATACGTACAAAAAGAAACGAATCCTGAAGAGGGTGAAGAATGCATCGTCAACACCCCGGTCGAAGGTCACACTTTGTCCAGTCCAGAATTGCAACCGGACGATGCGACGATGCAAACGGGAGCGGCAAAGAACGCTTCGTGTTTTTGCACTTCACGGCCGTTCGTCAAAAGTTACAAAGAAAAAGCCGAAACATCTGCCAACAAGCAGAAAGTCGAGGCCGCCAAGGTCGACGGTCGGACTTCGGTCAGGCTCGCCAACTCTAGCAAGAGCAACGTTTCGACCGGTCCGGCAGAAGACAAAACCGATTCCACCATTCTCGACGCTCGTCTCGAAACGGACGAGCCGACGAAAGAAAATGAAGTTAAGGAAACTTTGAAAGGAGATGCATCTAGCTTTGGTCTTGAAATTAAAACACTTTGGTTCAACTTTGCTGCTCCTCCTGCATCTTCAAAGGAAATGAAATTTCTGTCCAACAAGTAAGCCGTTGCTATTTAAACTTTGACATTGTACTTAATTTATATAGCGCCATATGCATAGCGTCAGAGGCGCTTCTTGTCAACCATTTATATAGCGCTCCTTCCCGAGGGCGCTTGCGGCAGTGCAGGCTGGGTTTCGAACACGACGCGTTACGACTGTTGCCATTACTGCCGTACGTAGGAACGTATATTTAAACGTAACCCATTTGGCCAACCTGCACATTCTGTCTCATATTATAGTTTATATGTGTAATGTATGTTATTTAATGTGATGTATGTCAACAAATTACAAACAGTTAGTTACATCAGAACCTTTATATTGAAATTTGTATTGAATTTGCAGCAGAAATGTTCTGAACCATTATTCAGTTTGTGGTGTCACTTCATATGTTTGTGTTTTATTTACGATCGAAACTCAAACGTTTAATATCTAATTATTGTGATCAGGCATGATTGGAATCTGCTCTCCACTGCTACTCCTTCCATCAATGCCTGGATCAACTCCTGCCACAAGATAACTACCGGCGCCAAGAACATGTACGACAAGTTCAACAGGAGAATGTGTTCCGTGATGGCATGCCTCATGACCGATGCTCTCGAGGTTCAAGGCATCCATCTCATGCCTAAGGTCTGACCTTCGTGCTTAGTTTGCGTTGTGTTTAATATCACTTTTCACTTTCTGTCCTTAACTTTGGAAGTTAATGTTATAGATTTGATGTTTTGATGATTTAGAATCAGTGTGCTTGTGTTTTTATTCTGGCATTGATTAGTGTCGTAGGTGTAGGATTGGAGCATTAGTTTGTTATTGTTGTTCGAACAGTGTTTGTGTTGCTAAGCAACACATTACAAAAGATCACGCATAAGTGACACAGCCCCTTTAAATGCATTTATTTTTATTTAAAAAGATTGTTTTGAATTTCAGAGCAAATACAACAAGACAACCTGGGAATCAAAGTTTTTGCAGGACGACCCTTCCTGTCAGTTGCTGACTGTCATGCGTAAGTACATCCACCAAGTGGGAGCAGACGCCATCGAAGCAAGTCTTGCCGAAGATAGCATACCACAGTCTCTCACAATAAGAAATGGACTTTTGGTTTTAACAAGACAATGGAAAAATGTTCTGTATCTCCCCATGTTTGATGAAAATAGTTTCAAGGTTTATTTATTTTTCTTTTATTTTATTAAGAGCTAATTTTAACGACATATAGCACGTTGTGATAATTAAATAGGCAAAGAAGAAGGTCACGGTTACATTTGCCGTACCTGTTTTTCAAAATGAAGAGAAGAAAGAAGACACTACAAACACAAGCAGACATGCCTGCCAAGCTGAGGATGTTGAATTGAACTTGGACAACATGGACATCATTGATGAAAGCACTTCTCTCCTCAAGGCAGAAGGAGGGTCGGTGATGAGAGTCAGATCCTCGGAGGATTCGGAAAGCAGATTCCAGCATCATTCCCAACAACACGACTGCGATGCCAGTTATCAACTTTACTCACAGAAGCCCATGTTTCTGGGTGGGTTTTAATTTGAGATATTTATTTTTAATTGTTTTTCAATTGATGTTTTTGAAATTGTTTAATCTTTAAATGTTTTGTGTTTTGATGAATTATGAAGAACCTACCAGTCCAATGAAGAAAGTGGTGGCAAATGATGTTAGCAACTTAACGCTGAATTCGGGATACAGCAGCGACCATGTCATTCCTCTTCTCAGTAGTTCTGCTGACTTTGAGCATCCGTCGAGCATTTTATATTTACCTGCTTCCA
The DNA here is from genome assembly GCA_011800805.1 of Hirudo medicinalis. Classification (NCBI taxonomy): domain Eukaryota; kingdom Metazoa; phylum Annelida; class Clitellata; order Hirudinida; family Hirudinidae; genus Hirudo; species Hirudo medicinalis. The sequence goes on along the minus strand of MPNW01000161.1, from coordinate 2,409 downwards.
AATCAAAAGTCCAACAGAGAGAAGACCTTCAAATGTGGATGAACAAGCAGCAAGAATATTTAATTAATCACAGTATGAATGCCCCGCTGAATAAAGAGCAGACGGCTTCAACTGACATTCACAAAAAGAGAGAGGTTCGCGGAGTGACCAGAGAAAACACGACCACGAGCGAAACTAGCAAGGATGGAAGTGTTGCCATGCATAAGGTTTTGGCCAGTCCAACATTTCAACTGGTTGATGCTCAAGTCCTGTTCAAACCGCTGCTGAAATCTCTCGGTCTCCATTTTGAAGCCGTCAAGATGTCTGCCATAATGAAGAAATTTGGAGGAGAATTGTCCATGCTTGCTAATCTGAAGGAGATCAGAGTTGAAATAGTCGATTCAGAATCCACTATCAAGGCAAAGCTTCTGAAAAAGCGTCCCGTGGTCAGGATGTCTATGCGGGCACGACCTGCGTTTCTTTGCAAACATTTCTCGGTGACTTTGTCCATGAAAGACATGTTGGACATGGAAACCATCAATGGAAACAGGAAAGCAAGATTTGTCGATCCGGCCGATGCCGACGCAGATCGCGAGCCCGTTTATTTAAAAACTGTGCAATTATTTAAAGATACCATAGAACAAATTGAAGCTAAGCCTGCCACTACTAAGATTAATTTCAGTGTGACTAGTCAGTCGGTGACGCAACATGTCAACATGTCTCTCCTTCGATTGGTGCACCAATTTGTCACCATGGTGGAAGACGTGGCTCAGACCAAATCCGACTTGGACAAGACTTTGCCCTCTATAAAAGTTCCGACCGAAGTAACTTCCGATATCATCCCGGATCGGAAATTAAAATCTCAAGAACTGACGCCAACGGGCGACAAACGGACGGAATCGAAAGGAGCGACGTCTGCCAAAAGACCCGACGTCATGAACGTGCCAACAAAACGCCCCCTCACGGTCGATGAATTGAGTGAATTGGAGATGAACCTCGGAACTCCGCAACATCGTGGCAAGGATCCTTCGGACGTAGGAATTCCTTCCCCGTTCAAACTCTTCAAAGTCAATGGAGAACCGGTCGTCATAGAAACGATGGATTCTGCATCGCCAACAGTGCAGCAGAAGACGATCGTCGATGAAATCAAGGCCACAACTCCAAAGTGTTGGAAGAATTTATACCACCTTCTCAATCTCTACAACAGTATGCCCGACGTTATGCAAACATTCAGCAGGTGAGTGGGCTGATCTAAAATGGCATGAATATTCATGTTTGGAAATTATCATTATTATTATTATGCTAATAATTGAATTTTAATCAGGTCACAATTATCGGTGATTGAAGAGGATGACAAGAACCTGACTTCAAAGGTGAAGAAAAAGAGATTTCCGAATCTTAGGCCGAAGCCCTTGCAGTCGAGTTTCTTCACTCAGAACATTGTCGTGAGGGAGAGGATTCCTCTCATAGTCTTTGGCACTGTTCGCATAAAAGCGATCAACATTTCGGCCGTTCTCAGCGGTCTGAAACTTCATGCTGAACTTCAAAGTTGCCAAGCCAGCTTCACTCATGGAGAAAAAATTAAGGGAATTGCAAAGAAAAAATCAACCGAATCGTCAGTGTCTCTTTCGGTCGATCTGACGACCGTCACACTCCTCGAAGGATTTCAGCCTGCATTGCAACAGATAGTCGTGCAAGTGAAGATCTCGAGATCCAACGGAATATTTTCATCATTCCTCAAAAAGTCATCTGAGAACAGTGTCTGTCTCCTTTCTGTTGGTCTCATCGCAATAAACATACCTCAGCACCCTGTAGCCCTTCATACGATGGTGGTGCACAGTTCTAAAAGACTTTCCAACACTCTACAAGAGTTTATTAAGCTTCCTGCCAAAAACAAGTATGTTTTCCTCCCATTTCATTTTCTTCATAGATTGACTCTCATCGTGTAACACATTTCAACAAAGAGTTCTCTCCTGACTTTTCCAGGTCGTTAGATGCTCTCGACACTCCGCTATCCTCTTCTCGTCAGGGCTCTAATTACTCGACCTATTCCAACGTGCCTCAACAGTCTTTCTCTTCCACTGCCATGCCTGGAATGTTTTCAAATGTTAATGCTGCCAGCCTCTTCATGGAACCTTCAAGCTCTTATGACACCCCCATGGATCATGCCACCCTTCCCAAGGCACCCAAGAAGGTCAGGTCGAAACCTATAGTCATCCATTTCAGAGCCAGAGTCAAGGGACTTATTATTGGGGCCTCATTGCTACCCTCTCTCAAATCTCAGTATCAGGTTAGGAGCTTTTAATTTATTATTATTACTATTATCATTATTATTATTGTTGTTGTTGTTGTTGTTGTTGTTGTTATTGTTATTGTTATTATTATTATTACGTTATTAAATGATTGTGATGTGATGTTAAGTGATGTTAT
>MPNW01000160.1:220452-242814 GCA_011800805.1 Hirudo medicinalis | reverse complement strand
TAAAATAATAGCAATAATAATAATAATAATAATAACAATAATAACTGCAGCGACAATAATAAAATAATAAATTCTGATAAAAGCGTCATTTGGGGGTTAAAAAGCGTGTTTCTGCGAGGACCGATATGCGATGTTCTTAAAAAATAAGTGATTAATTTTATTATTATTGCCGTTGTTGTTGTTGTTGTTGTTGTCGTTGTCGTTGTCGTTGTCGTTGTCGTTGTCGTTGTTGTTGATGTTATTAATAGCCTCTCCTTCAATTAGAATTCGGGCGGCGGACATTTATTGCACCTTTTCTAAATGAAGGCAACGCCTCCGTTCTCCGCTGGTGGTTCAAGAACGTAAGTCGACCCAATTCCAGTCCACCAATCAGAATTCAGGTCATTCTCGCGCCAGACGAAAAGTTCATGGAAGTCAGAATTTTAGGTTTGTTGAATTATTTAGATTTGTTTTCGTGGTTTTAACTTGTTATCGCTTATTTTATTAATATTTCATTTTAAAACATAATTTTATGAATTAAACGGACGTTTTAGATTGTTTATTTGAATTGGTAAATTTAATGGAGAAATAAATGTCTGAATGTCCAAGTAAAAATACTTCCCTCTTCAGGGGATGTAAAAATTCCTGAAAACCTTTTTTTTCTCCAATGATGGATTTTCATTCAATTCGACTGAGAATGCAGAGGAAAACATTTTTTAAATAAATTTATCTTTGAATTTTTATTTCCTCGAGTTTAATGAATTTATTTGACAATTAGCTCAATAACTAAGTTACACATAAAATTAATTACAAAATAAATGCAAGAAAAAATACATAATTTAAGTTTAAATAACAAAAATGATCTCATTTCCTTTTCTGCCGATCAATTGACGCGTCGAATATCGTCTGCTCTAGGACAAACAGTGCCTTGCCCAGGCTTCCTGTCAATCATCACCGAAGATTTGACAGAAGGGGAGGAGCTCCACCGATATGACCTTCTCAACTCTTGTCCCCCTAACTTCATCATAACTTTTAACCTCCCGCTTAACCTTTCGCAACCATTGAAGACCTTCAAGGTCGTTGCTGATGACCTCATCAATAAGCGGACTTTCCTTCTGACTCACGTCTGGCTTCGATCTTCTGGAAAAACTTTCGGAAATTCCGACCCGGTGACTATCGAACTGAAAACCCAGGTAGAAAACTTGCCAGTTAGTGATCACAATCACGTGGTTTTGATCTTCCATCCGTTCGTTTTGGTGACCATGCTGAGCGTGCTGGTCGTATCCCTCGTGATGGAAAGACACGCCAGACAACTGGAGAGTGACATGATCAAGACTCGCTGCTTCCACGGTCTGTGCCTCGTTGGAAGACATTCGTACGGAAAGCATCCACGCATGATTGGACAACATAGGAGGAAGTGGGTGGCTCTGAACGTCGTGCACGTGATTTATTGTTTGGCCTTCAGTCTTTCCATCACGACTTCCACCCTCTCCGCCCTGGTTCGGCTCTCCGGTCTCAGAGCGGACAATAAAAACGTCAGATTCGAGGTTCTGGAGGATAATTTCTTACAAGGGGAGGTGATCGATTCGAGGCCATTGAAAGAAGACATGAAAAGGATCTGCGAACTCCACAAGACCAAGACCCTGTACGAGCTTTTCCGTAGCTGCCTCGAACAGGTCGAAAGACCATCGCCAGTTGATCATTCATTTCTGTCAAAGTTACTCGGCAATCAAACGTCTCAACTGAACGATCACGTCAGACATCAGAAGCATCAACTTCTGGACAAGTTCAGCCAGATCAAGGGCAGGTTCATCTCGTTCCTGAGGCCAGTCATGAGGAACCCTTGGTTCCTCTTCTCCCTCGGTCTCCTCCAGAAGAGATTCTCCCTGAGGAACTTGTCCTTTGAGGGCGTCGACGACGTAGATAAGATCGCCGCCATGAGCCTGGCCTGGAATGAGATTTTCCAGGCTCAACATGTCCATGCGGAGAATCAGCGGAGGTTAGTGGCTGTTTGCCTGTCGCATGAGCTCCATTAGGCTGGCGTGACTATGAATATTTTCCCCCGCTTTTATCGACTCCATTAGTTTGTTGTTGTCGTCGTCGTCGTCGTTGTTGTTGTGATTTGTTGACGGTAGAAACAGTAGCAAGACGCAAGACTTTCAAGGGTTGATAATGATACCTTTCTAAGTTTTCTCCTTCAGCCTACATTCTTCTCGAAGTATTTTTTTCCACGAGGAAGGATTCAAATAGGAACGGAGCTGGAGGCAGCCATTATTTTCCACCTGTTCATGATTGAGACGAACGTCGGTCACATTCTATAAACGTTCTATTAATATCTATCCAACGCCCTCCCCCCTCCTGCTCTTGATTTCATTGGTCGCTATTTTTGAATTCCTTATCACGTGCCTGTCTGGAATGTTGTTTGTTCGATAAAGTTGCTTTTCTTCGATGACCCATTTAGATTCTCATGGACACTGTGTTTTGTTCCTCTTTTGCGTTGCCGTGGTGCTGTTGTTTGGCGTGGCTCGTAAATTTGCATGTCGGTCGGCGCTGTTATCGGCGGAGTTTAAGGTTCTCCTGGTATTTGATGGTCTTCATATTTTATGATCAATTTCTTTTCAATTCAGAACGCCACGGAGTCTCCCTCACGACATACGTCATCTCCTCTCAATCCATCAGCTGCTGAACTACGAGACCAAATGTAACTCTTCCGTGAAAGGTTTCAGTCGAAGGCTGTTTGTCTCTCCCCTCCCCAGCGATCTATCTCTTTTCAGAGCTTCCACCGTGACCAGCAGGGCGTCCATAGCCGTGCTCAGCGGCACGCCGGAGTTTTTCGTGGTACCTGTGGAGAATGAAATCCAGCCGGATAAAATCATCCGGCATTTGGAAAGCTCAGGACAGATGCCCTGGAAAGTGTGCAGGATTGTCTTCTTCTTCATCGACATTCTACTGACTCTCCATCGCCTATCCAAGTTACAGATGCAACTGTCAGACGTTCTCAGCGAAGGAGCCAAAGTAGTCAAAAGAGACGAGTTTGGCTCTGTACAGGAAAAGAATTCAATTCAAACGAACAACTTGCGATATTTTTGCTTCCATGGCAAGTTGAATAGTGCGTCAGAAAATGGATTTTGTCTCGCCGGCCGTGACGCAAAGCTTGGTTCAAGAGGCGCCATTTTTCCAAAAAATGTCCAGAAATGTTTCTGCGCTGATAAGCAGATGAACTACTCAGAAGACAATCTTCGGATTCTTGTCTTCTCGTCTGCAGTGTTGGCGTCTTGTTGTTTCTTGCTGTCACTCACGTCGAGTATCTTTTCACTTGATTTCGTCGCACGCAACGACTTGTTTTTGTCCGCCCAGAGGGGGAGAATACGACACCCCGCTGAGACCACTGAGGGTTTCTTGAGGGAAATCTTCAGAGACGATGAGAAGGACGTCATGGCTTTCTGGGTCAATTTCTTGTTTTCAGGTGATCCCGATTTTTTTTCAATGTTTTTAGTTAACATACTAATTAAATATGTTTGATAATAATAATAACGAATAATTCAACTAATATTAATTATCCATTTACAATTATCCTCATGATAAAAATTATCTCCCATTTTTGACCGGCTTTTCATTGCCGCTCTCCTAATATTATTGCATTGTTCGACAAGCCCCAATCTTGTTCTATGTGCCATCATGGCCTAATGACCTTTCGATGTAAGCCCCAATAAATTCATTTCAAATTCACATTTGACTTGATAACACTGTTTAGGGATTAACAAGTCAGCTACATTTGATAGGTATCATTTGACATTTATTACTACTTAATACTAATGATAATTGATTGATAAATATTATTATTACACTTAATTATTACTCGTATTAACGTGTCATTGATGATGAACGATCAGACGGCCAGAGACCTTGCAACCACAAGAGGACGGGCGACGCCAAGGAAGGTGGGAATTGCAAGGATTTTCCAAGGAGAGCAGATGGAGATGTGACTTATGGCTTGCTGCCCTGCAAGCATGCCTTCCTTGAAGAAGCATTCAGTGAGTTCGTACAATGGAGCTGCTTTATGGCTCCGGTCTCTTGATTGCGCTTTCCGGCAAATCGCCATCATCGCTACCACGACCGGGGCTTAACTGTGTTTATTGGACCGAGAGATTCGAGCGATGAGCTTCTTTCGATTGCTTTCATGACGTTTGATTAAAATCTTAGAAATGGAATCGGAAACAATTTTTAATCTGATTTATATCTAATGATTAAAAGTATCTTTGACGACTGAATGCCTCGTCGCTTGCACTCAAAGGAACTCCAAGAAAGGACTACAGGTGGCAAAACATGACCGAGGAATCTCGTTTCCCCGAGGACGACCTGAGCTATCTGCTGATGCCTGCACTCATCCTTCTTATAGCCTCCACATTCCTCTACTCCGTTTTAAAGGCCTTAATCCTCTTGGCAGACACCACAGTGTTCGAACAACAAGATCTTGGCGGGACCCCGGCAGACGAGACCAAGGACTCGCAGAGATTCCAATCGCCCGGCGAATCGGACCAACGACCATTCGGCCAAACCAGAATCGTGAAAGTGACTTTTGCCGAGACTAAAGTTTAAATGGTAAAGCCATTCCATTCGTTTGACAGTTTCCAAGGAAGAATGGCATCGAAGATGCAGAATAAAAAAACTAACGAAATCAATCAAAATGCTTTTAGCCACTTCTTAACTTGTTTGCAAAAATTGTTCAGCAATCGAGAGATGCTTATGTACAAGAGGAGGATCAAGTGCTGACGCGTACGAGACTAACAAATTGCGACCGATGACGATCGTTGACGACGACTGCCGTCTTAAGGTAAATTAACAATGAGTTACGACCCGACTTTGCATTGCAACCGAATGTCGCTCGTTCTTCACTGGCACGAAATAACAAATCCCAAACACGAACGACGATACCGTCTTCATCGTCCTCTGTTTTCATTGGTCTGTTCTGCTGGACGAACGGAGAGCACGTCCAACGAACAGGTGGCATTCGAGCGCACGGAAAAAAATCGAAAAGTTTCTCGAATTCTCGCACTCAATATTAATACTCTTCCGACTCGAGATGCAGCGGTGCATATTATGGTATTATAAATAGGACCAAGAATAATTTCCACAATATTAATAATAAAAATGACCGTGCTAATAATTCACGAATGAAAATCATCACCAAATAAAACGCCAAACAAAAATGACTAACATTTAGGACTCCGTAGCACTAAACGATCCCTTCGACGACACTGCCTCGACAGGCCGGCAAACGACGAACGATACAAAACAAAATAATGCACATTCTTAAAGCCATCCCTGCTCGGGTCAAAAGCCACGACGACCCTCCTAGCGATGCCTCCTCACGTTCGTCTTCCCCTAGGATGAACAAAGACGACGACGACGGCGAGCGGTCGATCGGTCGAGCGAGGATCACGATGATTAGAATGCGACCAATCACAAATCAGTTAAAGAGAAGACGGGAGTGAGGAGGAAGGAAGCAAAAATTCACGTGGGAAACGAGGAAAAAATCCGAACAGATGTGGAGATCGAGTGGTCGGCCCCGGTCAGTCCTGACCAGTAGAACCTCTCTGCTGGTGTTGAGGTCTGAAACAAACAAGAATGAGTCCATATTTTTACAAAACCAGGAAAAAAAGAAGTCATGCAGTTGAAGCCAATTGTAAGCAAGAAATTATAGTAAAATATGTTAAGTATTAAGTATTAAGCCGATATAAATGATAACAATAAAGACAATAACCAATCAAACTTCAGGTGCATGAATAAATTAAAGGCATTTAAATGCTGATCAATCAATCAATCAATCAATCAACTAAAGTATTACCTCAGGAGAGCTGCAAATGCTCTCCTCAACTGGGCCTCGGTCAACATCTTTCCTGCGAGACTCTTGAGGATGCTTGCCAGGAAGCTGTCGAGAAATTCCGTCGAACCTGTCCTCGTCTCCACCTCCTCTAAGGCCATCTGAAGCTCCTCAAGTGATGATGATGATGACGACGGATACTGTTCTCTCACCTCGGATAGCAATCGTGATTGTGATTATCATAATAATAATAATAACAATAAAAATAATAGTAACAATAATAATAATGACAATAATAATGACAATAATAATCACAATGAATAGCACACCACACTCAAAGGCAAACTAACCTGACCATCATCAACGGCCCTCAAAACTACCGTTTCATCAATATTTTATTTTATTTTTCTAGGTCCAGTGTGGCAGGGCGTCTGCCCGTGCCCTGTAGTTTTTATCGATGATAACAAATTGGAACAACAATAATTCGTAACGATATTTCTCGACTCAGAGGTTTTAGTTTTGAATGAAATTCATCCCCTGTTCGTCGAGAAAGAGCTTTAAGACTTCGTGAAAGTCTGAAAATGCACTGGCCGAGATCAATCCGTCGATTCGCGACGGCGACATTCGAGCGATGTTTGGCGTGATGCCCATGTCACGTCGAGCAGTCATTTCACGTTTATCGACGAGGTCGTAATTTGGTTTTCGGTTTAGGTTCTTTTTTTGCGAAATTTAATTTCCGATTTCCAAATAACAATTCAATTTAGTTTTACGTTCGAGAGGAGACGTCCGTGACAAATTATGCAATTAGAAGGATGAAATTGAATTCAATTAAGTTTATATAATATTATAAAATAACTTATAATAAAATAAAAAATCATGTAATATTATTATATATCATGATTACCTTTAGATCATAACGAGCAGCTTAATTAGTGCATGATTTTCATCTATTTATCCACAACCATAATAATCTATAATATAAAAGAGAAAATACATGTGTATGTTTGCTGTCCCAAGAACTCCTCCCAAATGGTGAACGTTAGCGACTTGAAATTTGCACACGTCATTCTCTGTGCCGTTCGTAAGTCGACTGTGCTATTTCCAACTTTCAAGTATTCCAACTTTCACCTTTTCCTAAATCGCACACGGTCTTTAAAGTCGAGAGCTACTGAAAGTAAGGAGTACGTGCTCCTGCCTGGTCTATTGTTTAAGTATTCGCCCCTCGTGGTTGTAGCGGGGATTCGAATCCCGTTCGGGGGTAAAGTCCGACCATCCAGTTTTGTAATAAACTTTAATAAACAATTATTAACCCGGGAGCATCGTGCTCCCGCTCGGTCTAACGTTCGAGACTTCGCCTCCCTTGATGGCAGCATGGGTTATAAATCTCATTGCAGGAGCACCACCCCTATCGTCCGCTTCTTTGAGGGCAAGTATTTGGTGGCATTTGAAGGAAGTAAACGGATGTAATGGGATGAATAAACTTAATCATAATGAATACAAAATGAGTTTGAAAATTGGCAAAGTCAGTTTAAAAAAGCTAGTAATAATGTAATATAACGATGATAATAATAACAAGTTAAAATATATTGGCAATGTCAGCAAGATCGTGGAAAGCATCTTTAAGCTATTTCGAAGACTCCAACTCACCCCCGAGAAGAGGGGGAACATCGCCGAACGAAGGACACTTGGTTTGGAGGAAGATTGGACTTCTAACGAGGACTGAAGTAGAATAGAATCATAATCATTATCATCACTATCATCACACTAATTATGCTAGTGTTACATCACCACAACAATTACAATGTCAGCTCAACAGCAAATGTGATTTTGTTTTCGATAAATAACATGATAAATGCACATGAAAGCAAATATAAATGATAAATACCCTGGATGAACCGGGCCTTTCTTCTGGTGGGGCGTCGTTGGGACTCAAATCCTGCAAACGATGATAGATGAAGTCACGTCGCAATTTCATCACGCACGCATTTCCCGAGTGCCGACACGACATCGGCATGACATAGGCACTTCGGTTCGGAAGGTCGCATTCCTTCACGGGGCACTAAAAGAAGGCACCAAATTGTGGATCGCTCTCAACCCAACTTGAACTGCCGCAAGTGCTCTCGGGAGGACAGCATGCCTCTCAAATGGTTAAGAAAGAGTATCCCTGATGCCATGCATTTTCACATCCATATGACCTTTGCAAGGCATTGGACAAACATGGTTGCCATGGTTACTTTTAGTAAATAAAATTTAGTGGTATTTTTGGTCGCTCTGGATACATAAGGCACTCAAAAGATCTGATAAATACAGAATAATACACCCGATTGCTGCCGAGTACCTGGACTTCGGGAGGGTTGAAGCCGTTGACGTTGGTCTTGTATTTGACTGTGCCCCAGACCCAGTCTACTGTGTTGGAGGAGTCCTCTGAGTCATCAGACCTGAAGAGACAATGAGGATAATAAGATTCAATAATAGTAATAAGAAGAATTAATGAAACAGTCGGGCACGTTTAAAGTTTTGATTTGATACGATCGGATGGGAGCCAAAAAGAAAAATGACGGGCTATCATTAATAACAATGCTAATTCATGACACTATTTGTAAACAATAAAAACTATTTTTTTTATTTGTGACGTGAACATAAGGAGTGATGTCACAGATCGATCAGCCATCTCTGACTAACACAGAATCATCGTCCTCTTCCTCCTCCTCATCATTGCGATTGACGACATTGTCCTGCTTCCATCTCTTGTGACGGTCGATCAAGTCAATGAGGAATGAAGTCTTCTTTGACTTCTGGATGAACCTGTGTCGGAGAAGCTCCCTGGCAGAGGGTCTCTGAGAATGTTAATTTAAGTTATTATTATTCAAGTTATTACTACTTAATTTATTATTATTATCACTATTAATATTAATATTTAGTTGTATCAATTTAAATCTTTATTTAACGATCAAAACACTAACTCGTGCAAGTTAATAAGTTACTCGTGAACTTCATCGATAAAAAATCCATGTCCGCTCCTCACTATGACATTTGCTACTTAGCATAACGTCGGTCGCAAACATCCACTCATCATGCATCATTTCCATCTTACAAAATCATCAACAAATCGTAAAGCAGAATTCTTCGGTGCAGAATAACCAGCAAAATAAACATAACTTTTAAAAAAATTCCATGTTAACGATCTCGATAGAAATAGATCCTTGCAGGATGCAGAACTACCGCTTTAAAATGTAAACGCGACCAACATTCTCGGGCTCCTTGTTGAGGCAAAGCTCGACGAACTCTTTGAAAGACCTGCCGAAGTCCCCGACGAGATGGGGCGGGTTGTTTTTGGGGATGAGGAAGAGAACCCTCATGGGGTGCATGTCGGAATTCGGAGGTTCGCCCTTTGCCAGTTCGATGGCCGTTATTCCCAGGCTCCAGATATCTGCCTGTGAGTGATAATAACGATAGTATTTTTTTAATCGAGTGAAAATCTAATATTTAAAAGTTACATTCCAAAATCATTCCATTTTTAACCAATTAAAAAAAAAAGAATAAATAAAATTTAAAAAAAAACAATAGAAATTTAAATTGCTAAAAATGTATAAAAATTTAGCATCAACTATGTGATTAAGAATGCGTCAACAACTCCACATCTTAAAATTTGAAATGTTTTTCAGGAAAATTAAAAAAAATGTAAAACTCGACACATACCTTTGATCGTTCAGGTAAATAATTGATGTCATATAAAATACATTTTGTTCAACTTCATTGCACTAATAAAGTGCATATAGATAATTAGATGACATTATTACGAAGACGACGACGTAATTACCGCGACACGAACTCTTTCGACCCGCCCGACCGTCGTGTAGTTCGAGTCGCTCAAGAGGTGATCGAAAGATCCCAGAGGTGGAGTAAAAATAATTTTATGGACCCTAAATACGACCTGCAAACATCGGGCCAGACGTAGTTACGGCCGAGTGTCGAGCTTCCTCGAAAATTTGTTGCTTTTTCCAGCAAATTGTTTGTCAGGATATGAAATGGTGATACTCTGCTGGATTGAATTACAGTATTTGCATAGAGGTAATTGTAATGGGAAGTGGCAGCAGTGCACAGGTGATACAAGGTATGAACCAGTTTGACAAATCAGATTGCAAGTTTCATCTGAGTCAAGGCCGAACGTTTAGCATTTACGAATTTGTACAAGTCTGTATTTCTAACTCGCACCAATTAACTAAGGATAATTAATGTTTTTGGAGAAATACATCAAATGACCCTCAAAATTACTCACAACAAAAGGACACTTATATCCTCCTTTAGTTGGAATGTCTGTTTGACTGTCATTTTGAATACAAATACATAATCAATCAAAACAACATTCAATCCAAGAATAATGTAATGCAAACATCATAATGCAATCTACTTCATTACAATGATTTGTATTTTATTGTGATGTTTCCTTCGTTGTAGCTTGAGTGACCTAACTAACTGTAGCATCGAACAATCAAAAAGTAATCACTTCAAGAATGTAATCTGAGCACTACATGTGTTCATGGCCAGCTAACCTAGATAAGACCTGTTGTAATTGCAAGATAATCAAGTTGGTTTCAAGTTGGGATAACAACCACTTTAAATATTTCAGGTGCGCACTGTCGACGACGACGAGCATTTTCTTACCCTTGCCTCCGAACGCTGCGTTTACTCAAAAATTGGAATAAAATAACATCTATTTAACATTTATTTTAAATAGTGGGAATTCCATGTATTTCCCCAATTTGTAATTTCAGAATATGGTTGGGAAAGTGTAAGACACTCGTTCGGCGTGCATTTCGAATGCATCGATGCTTCGACTAAACACGCTCGAAAGCGAATCCAATTAACGTGTGGCAAAGGGAAAGTGACTTCGAGGACGACGTGAAACCGAGCACACGAAGTCTCGTTGCAAACGAACGTTCTATCACGTTCGTCGCATCATTGCATCTCTCGAACTGGACGTTTCCTGAAGAATGGATGGCAGATCGAGAGGATGACGTTCAAAAACTCGACCGACGCAAAAAAAATTTTTTACTCAACCTTCGGCGACGAAGGCGTTCGAGCAAAATCTATAAACTGAGAAAAAAATCGGACACAAATCAAAAACGGGCAACGATTGGATAATTAAATGCAAGACAGATGATTAAACATGTAATGAGAATATTGTCAGTACTGAATGAACCAGAACCATACATCGTGCAGGCAGAGAAATAAATAATTTTCACCGAAACATCACCGACCTTGCAGTCGTACGGCGTCTGCTTGATGACCTCCGGTGCCATCCAGAAAGGGGTGCCGACAAAGGTGCTCTTCTTGTTCAGCGTATTGGTCAGCTGGCCTGCCACCCCAAAGTCTGCCAGTTTCACATCACCCTTTTCAGACAGCAATACATTGGCAGCTGAACAAAATAGGTGTTGAAACATGATCACATCACTTGTTGCCATTATTATTATTATTATTATTATTATTATTATCATCATTATCATTATTGTTGTTGTTGTTATGATTATTATTATCTCAATTCAAATCATGCCCTTGTATGATTGGTCAGATTGACTGTGGTTGCTTATGGTTGATGATGTCATCACAGAATATACAATAAATATGCAATCATGACATGGCAACCACAAAGTTCTAATTAAAAAGTTTTTAAAATGCTCAAAAATCGAGGCAAAAGGAAGTTTTTTGAGAGCAATTCTCACTGCAAGTAATTTTTCAAAAGTGGGCACACTCAGAGTTGATTGTTGATTTTGTGGGAGAAATTGCAAGCACATGTGACCCAAATGCAGTCCTCATAATTTTTGTTATGAATGAAACTACAAAACTGTAAAGTAGCAAACATCACCAACAGAAACATCACTCGGTTGAATAAAATTGCTCGAAAAAAACAAAACAAAACAAAACATGTATTCTTGGCAACATGGGAACTTGATGGATTTAGTGCATTCCATAATTACTGTTAAAGTAACCAGTGAAATATCCACAACTGATTTATCATCCTCACTGCATTATTAACAGTAAAATTTTTAGTGCAATAAAACGTCGAGCTCGAATCGAGAACGTCACAAGCTGAAAGTTAATTTAATGTGATGTCAACAATTTGTAATTCAATAAAACAAAATTGAAACGAAATGCTTTCCACATGGAAATTAAAGTCATTTTTGACTCGTACATGTGTTCCCATTCAAATACATGCACTAGTACACACCCACCCAAATACATGCACTAGTACACACCCACCCAAATACATGCACCCAGTAGTAGCCACCCAACCAAATTATAATTGCACTCATTTTGATGATAAAGACTTGAAACTGCAATGACAATTGATGTTAATGACATTGTGAGGCTGAGGAAATAAATATTTCAAATAAACAATACACAAAACACGTTTCTGGAAAAGAAATGCAAAAATCGATGCCATTGAAAAGGTTTTAACGGCAGCGTCCGAGGCACCCGGTCTTTTTAGTGCTTTTGCAACGAGACTGTCGGAACTCGTTCATGACGTAACCATAACATATTTACGACCTCGAGCAAGTCCTCAAACAAGAAATTAGCAGATGGGAAGCAAAACATCCAGAGAGCAAGCATCTCGACGTCCGTGAGATCCGACGAAGACAAACAAAAAAATCTGCAAACAACCTTTGATGTCTCTGTGGAGCTTTCCTTCCGTGTGCAGATAATCGAGTCCCTTGAGAATCTCTCTGAGGATGATTGCGATATACTGTTCGTCGAACGTTCCTGCCTTCATAAGGTCGAGGGCAGACCCACCTCCCAAATACTCCATGATTATCCATAATTTCGTCCCCTGCAAACATATGTTGTTCTCTCATTGGGAATGTGATTCAGCTTTAATGTGAAGAAATACAAATTGATTGTTATTCTTAGATGTCATGGCTAAGTTTGATTTTGAGGTGCATTGAGTAAAGTGAACAAAGTCTTGAATACTTTTGCTTAAATACTATGTAGTAATTATGACTGAATGGATAGCTAAAGTGAAAAGAACCTTCAGAAAAGAACCGTAATATTTCGTGACGTGCGGACTGTCGCACTGAGACAGAACCATGATCTCCTGCTGGATGTCCTCAATTTCATCTTCAGCCTCCTCTAAATCTATTATTTTTATTGCTATTGTCTGCTGTGTTCGCTTGTCAATGCCCTTGTAGACTTCACCAAACGAGCCTTTTCCTATTCTTTCTTGTCTCGTAAAGATTGCTTCAGGGTCAAGTTTAGACTGAAGTTTAAAAAGCACTTTGTGAAACCATATTTAAACAGATAATTAGAGACAAAAAATGTTGAGTGACTGCACTTGCCTGAGCAAAAGCCATTTCTTCCAGCGCATTAGTGATGCTGGAAGTACTATTCAACCTGCAAACAATTACAAAATAAAATCTAATAGCTGTTTATACATTGATCTTTACGAGAGATGATAGCACTCCAAAATGCAAAATTTACTTCAAAATATAGCAACAGTATTCATTGATTTAATCAGACAATTGCAATACATAAATAAAGTTTGTTGTTATATCTCCAGAACATGAGTAGACTTTTTTAACAAAATTTTGACTCGGCTAAACAATGTTTTAAAATTATATAAATACCTTAATTAATCGTCAAAGATGTTTCCTATTTAAAAACAAACTCCCGCTGATTATATGTCCTCGGCCATCAAGAACAGAACACTAACAACATCCGAAACAAAGTAACGCCATTTTTATGGAATGGTTCGTACAATCACTTTGTCATTTAACTCTTTTGTTTAATTGCTTTAGTAAAATTGTTACAATTAATAGTTGTGTTGAAACGTATCATTTATAAAACTATTTTATAAACAATAATAACCGGCAAATTGAAATGAATTTTATTTTTATGACAATAAATTAGTTTAAATTTATTTAGCAATAGATCTGAGATTAAATCTCCACTTTCATGTTGGCTTTCGAATAACCCAATGCAGGCCTGTCGTGGCACTCTTTACAAAATTGACTGTTGGTTTCGTCAGTTCCTGAGGTGTGTCGGGTTTTGGTTTCTAGCTACCTTTATTGATTAGTTTTTTTGATTGTTACAAGTCGGAGCTTTTATTGATTTTGAAGATCGGGGAGTTACCGATGGAAATAGTATTTAAATTGTTCAGATTTACATGAAGATTAAATTTTGTGAGAAATAGTTAATTCCCAGCTTCTGCGAGTTATGGTGACTTAACTCTTTACCATATTTCAATATTATCGAGTCTTAATATTATCAAGTCTGCTCTAGTTAGAATTATATTAAGTTATTGTTGAGAAATAATAATTTGCTTGGTATTTAATATCCTGTAATATTTTAGTTAGAAAAAATGAAGGCTCTTATCTTGGTTGGAGGATATGGAACTAGGTTGAGGCCCCTTACTCTTACAAGACCAAAGCCTCTGATAGAGTTTGCCAACAAGCCTATGCTTCTCTATCAAATTGAGGCCCTTGTAGAGGTTACTGTTGCTATCTAACCTCTAGCCAGCTATTAATTCTGTTTTAAAATATGATATCACTGATTACTGTTTTTTATCTGGTCTGAATGTAATTTGATGTAAATATAGCCAAAAATTAAGTAATTCTTGCTCATTATGACTTTACAGGCTGGTGTCAATCATGTAGTTCTTGCAGTGAGTTACAATGCAGAGATGCTCATAGAGGAAGTCAAAGTTGAAGAAAAGAGGGTGAGTTGATCATGCAGAGGAATGAAGTTTAGTGTTTTTTTTAATAACCATCTTGCAATTTCTTTAAATTGGTTGTACAAGAACAATTAAGCTGTTAGATATCAAATATGTAGATTATATAGCTAAATAACTTATTTATGACAAACTCGATTCAGTGTCGAGATGTGACTCACTCGAACAAGTCCTAAATTAAATTTAAAATATTCTGGTAATTTATTTTTGAGAAGGACGAGGCCGAACAAAATCAAACGCACGTTAAATAAAATAACGAAAATTACAATCAAATGAAGGAAGTAACGTCATCAGAATGTTATTTTAATCGCGAAGGTTTTCTACACGTTTGCCTTTAAAGTATAAGGTGATGACATCATTGTTAGATCTGGTATCATTAACATTACATGATATCAGATGATGATTTAAAATTTCAGCTGGGCATAACAATCACCATGTCCCACGAGAAGGAGCCACTGGGCACAGGTGAGATGAGTTTTGACACCACATTTTATCGGTTTTTATTTTCTGACATTTCAAGTCGTCGCTCGAAATGTCAGACATCGACGAACGGTGGCAGTCGTTAATGATCAAATGTCGGGAGCCAACTGGAGAACAAATTTAACTGCAACATTCTGTCGATGTTTATTTGCATTAAAGAATATGTTTACAATGTTTCTTGATATGTTTACAATGTAACTCGTAACTGTAAAAGGCTCGATATTTTCATTCGAACAAAGTTTTGTCAAAGTAAGTTTTTGTGCACTTAAAACGAGCGGACGGTTGAAAAAGCAATCTGCTAAATAAATGGCGAGCTTACTTTAACAAAAACTTGTTTGAATTAAAGAATACATTAATAACTGTTACACACGCTTCCCAGTTATTCGGTGTTTGTTGTGGCCGATTTATTTTTTTTTCCGATCGATATTCACAGCCGGCCCGCTGGCCTTGGCACGAGATGTCCTGCTGAAAGATCCGACTCCCTTCTTCGTCCTCAACAGCGACATCATCTGCGACTTCCCCTTCAAGGACATGATCAAGTTCCATAAGAACCACGGCAAGGAGGGCACGATCGTGGTAAGGATCGTCGTCGCGTTCGTCACTGCCATTATTATCATCGCCATCATCGTGTTCGCACGTTTGTCGTATTTGCAGAAAATCAATCATTCGATTGAGAACAAAAGTCTTTGTTTTTTGAAAATCAAGCAGTTGTTTGTGCGAGCATCATGAATTCATCGATCAGTTTGAATGATTGACACAAGGTTCGACTTGTGAACGTGCAGGTCGTCCGAAGGCGATGATCTGTTTGCGTTTCTTGCGGAAATCATCAAGATCGTTTTTATTGCTCTACGAATTCCATTGCAAAAAATGCAAACTAAACACTGGCTATTAATTCTACTTAATCAGTCGACAAAGTAGCATTGCATTGATTAAGCATTGGCTGATTGATTGATTGGCATCCATTTCATAACATGGTGAATAATAAGAAGGCATAATAATGTCTAGTTCATTACAGGAATATGATGGTAGGGACGGTGTGTTGGCAGGGTATTATTAACTACTCCCGTATTTTCCGCTGCCCGACAGGTGACGAGGGTGGACGAGCCCTCCAAGTACGGCGTGGTCGTGTACGGGGCAGAGTCGGGAAAGATCGAGAGGTTTGTGGAGAAACCCCAGGAATACGTGTCGAACAAGATCAATGCCGGCATGTACATCTTCAGCCCTTCCATCCTCGACCGGATAGAACTTCGCCCGACCTCCATCGAGAAGGAGGTTTTCCCTAACATGGCTGCTGAAGGAAACCTCTTTGCCATGGAGTTGCAAGGTTGCATAAGTCGCTTAAAAGATTTTTTTTTTATATTGCAATTGTGACATTTAAACAATCTAGAAAGTTTTCTCTGCTTTGCAAATCCTGCTGCTACTGGGAAGAATACTTTGATGAAAAAACTCTGATAGGCATGGAAATCCAGACAAAAAATGCATTTAATAATATCATAACTAAGAACTGCATTCATTAGTGCATTGTTTAACTTTTGTGAAACTTGCAAACATAGGATTAAGAAGAACAATGGTGAATGAACAACTTCGTGCTCATATCTTCTAATCTCCACTGTCCACTCACGTCTTTACAGGTTTCTGGATGGATGTTGGGCAGCCAAAGGATTTTCTGATGGGGATGTGCATGTACCTGAACCATCTGAGGCACACCAGGCCAGAGAAGCTGTACCAAGGTCCGTGCGTGGTCGGGGACGTTTTTGTGGTGAGTGTTGGTCGAGCAGAGATTCGCAAATAAAGTAAATAATTCTCCGTCAGACCATTCTTTGGAGAATGTTTTCCTTTAACATCACATTTTGGAATTTCTTGTTGTTGTCTTGAAATTAAATATTAGTAACCTTTTATTGAGATTATTTCCAAACGTAATTGATTAGTTATTAATTTTAATTTTGCAATCAACTTTAATTCGATTTATTGCTCAGTCTGAAAAGTCATTTGTGCATTTTCACGTACGTTGAATCATCCCTTCCGCACAGGATGAGACCGCCAAGATCGGCGAAAACTGCAGGATAGGCCCGAACGTGACCATAGGGCCCAACGTCGTGATCGAAGACGGGGTGTGCATCAAAAGGTCGACGGTACTCGAAGGTTCCGTGATCAAGTCCCATGCCTGGATCAATTCCTCCATCATCGGATGGAAGTGCAAGATCGGGCGATGGGTAAGCATTTTCGCTCGTCGACTTTGATGATGTCGTGGTTCTTGGAAGAGCTCATTTTTCTGTACTGAGTTGGTCCTGCAACAATTACAAGCTCGTTACATTTGACACTTTGACCAGGAAGGCGTCACGAGTCAACGGCCGAGCGCTTCAGGCTTTTGCTTCGGTGTACTTCCTTAAATGGATCTTTACACTTTAAATTGCCCTTTAGATTGCCCGAACGGGTTGCATTCCTGCACGTAGTGGCAATTGCAAAGGTCACAATGCGTCGCGTTCGAAACCGACCCCGCACTGCCGCAAGCGCCCTCGGGAAGTGGCGCCACATAAATGGTCGACGAGAAGCGCCTCTGACGCTATATAATGTGGCGCTACATAAATGAAGTAAATGCAAACCGAAATTATGTGTTAATTATGGTCGACTTAGTAAAAAATTTCAACGGGCTTTTTTAAGCTCGTGCAGCTTTGACGACAAAAAACATTGACGGAATAAAATTCTTTCCTCGAACAGGTTCGCATGGAGAACGTGACGGTGCTCGGAGAGGACGTCACGGTGAGGGACGAATTGTACATCAACGGTGGAAACGTTCTGCCTCACAAGGAGATCTCGGCCTCTGTGCCCGAGCCGAAGATCATCATGTGACCGGACCGTCGTCGATTTTGTTAAATTCATTTATGTCATTACTAATATTCTCGTTGGCGACGTCGGTCGTTGGAATTTTTCTGGGAATTCGATTTTTAAAATGTTTATTAATTGAATTGAATTTATTATCGTTCCAAGTTAAGATTCACTCATTTCTCGTTAGGCAGTGTTAAATGTGGGTTTTGTCGTCGGTGCATGTAGTTTGTTTTCGTTCACTTTATAACAACTTGACCGACCGAGAGGCAGGAGTCACTCAATTGGCTGCTGTTGTTGTTGTTTGGAATGTCCATCGGTTGATTGGTTGGTTGATTGTTGTAGAGGTCATGGTTCATTCCAGTGCGCGCAACCATGTTCGCCATCAGTATCCAATGAATGCATTTGGCACTGCTGGCTCTTCCCTGTCATTAATTGTCTGGTCACGCATCGGCGAGCTTCCACCTGTAGTGGTAACCATGACATATTTAGCAGACTGATTCACCTGGTATCGTTGTAATGTGGGCTGCTTACTTGTCCTACTGCTTTCCAAAAATGATTAACAATTTGAGTTCATTTTTCTTCATTAAAATGGAATTCGATCAAAGCTTGTTCTAACCTAACCGACATGGTCGAGGTTGGGTCTCGAACACACCGCGTATGGGATTAGTTAGCAGCTAGTTTATGGAGTCTTCTTACTCCATCCAATAAATAATTGTGAGCAGAATGGGAAGAACAGATTTATTTCTTGGTGCTTCTTTTTGCAGACGTTCATGCATAATTCATGTGCTCGTGGGATCCCGAGATCTGTTCCGTGGCGAGCGTCTTGTGCACACGCCCTTCGAACGCACGCCGTTGTCATGGAAACAAACAAAAATGGTCACGAAAGGGAGTGAGTATCCTTGTTTCTTGTTTGGTCACGCGGGTATTCCTGAGAACCTGACTTTTGGAGCAACCGAAGGTTTGTCTTGTTGTCGTCGTCGTTGTTGTTGTTTGTGCCTGCTTGTTGCTCACTGGCTGTTGTTGTTGTTTTAGGTGTTAGGTAGCCTTATTCTTATTCGTTGAAACCTCTTTACGGATTTGTCTCTCCTTCCATATTTCTTTCAATCGCTCACATATTTTAATTAAATTAATTTCTCCGTTTTAAGCCGATTACAAGGAACGTGGTGGGGACTGTCTTATGAGCGAGGAATTCTCAGCAGATTAACTTTTCCTGGACAATACGATGCAATACGAGAAGAAAATGGTGTCTGGGTTGATAGATCAGTATCTAAATAAATTATATTTGCATGTAACTGTTTCTGTGATGGTCAAGAGACGTTGAAGTTGTAATTCAACATGGATATTCCTCCACATCATTCTGAGCTTTTCGTAAAACTGGTCCGTATTTTTAGGCAATTGATGAATTACAAAAGATGTCCATCACTGAGTGATTGAGACGAGATGATGTCGGTTGGCAATGAAAAAAGGCAAAAACATTAATGGCAGCCATTTTTCTAATGTCTTTTAGTTTCTGTCAAGTTGTCGTATTTCACTGGAGTTAACGATTGGTGACAGAAGTACATGCTTATTTCTGGTGATTCAGAGTAATTTTTTAGGATTTTGTGAAAATTATTTGCTAAGTAAATAAGTCGATAGAATTAATCTCGAAAGACATTTAAGTGGTTTTCCAAATCAAATAAAAAATTTACTCATAAGAATGTTTCCGGCATCAGCAGATTCACCTGTATCATGGGGGCATTCGTCACCTGAGTGATGTCTTATGACTGCTCCTATCTCGAAATGGATTCTTAAATTGGAAAATCTGAAAGTTCTCTAGTAGTTGAGTAGTTGAGTCAGTCAGATAATATGTTAGTCATAATAATATATTAGTCATAATAATATGTTAGTCATAATAATATGTTAGTCATAATAATATGTTAGTCATAATAATATGTTAGTCATAATAATATGTTAGTCATAATAATATGTTAGTCATAATAAATATGGTAAAACTAAAAACATGGCAGTACAAGATGAAAGGGGAAAACTCCAAGAAATGGAATAATTTGAATGGAGCTGAGAAAGTTGAAAGTAAGAACTCAGAAGTAGGGTGATTTAAGTGGATGGATGGATGGATGGATGGACGGATGGATGGATGGACGGACGGACGGACGGATGGATGCGTGAATTGGTGACAGGAGAGATGTACAATGTTGGAAGAAGTTCACCCGATTGGATGTTAGACATTCACATTCAATGTGAGTATATATTATGAATAATGAATTGTATAAGAATATATATCACTCAATAGTAATAAGTCGTTCGCGTTTCACACAGGCTAAAGGCCCAAAACTCCATCCTTACATCACACTTCGGGGATCATTCCAGGGTTGTCTGTTCCCATTTGAAAGTTGAAACGCTCCTCCAAGAACCATTTTGACGCCATTTCCAGACGATTCCCAAGCCTGGAGAGTAATTGTTCCGAAGGTAGTGCACGTGACGTGTGGGTGATAAAAGGGAGGAGGGCGGCAGACGATCTGTCGGAGTGGCGAAGATGATGTTAGCGCTGGAGAGATGCTGAAGGGAAAGGAAAGAGACGCGGTTGCATCTCCTTGGCAGTAACTGCTCGACTGAGGACAAAAGGTGTTTGATTTGAATGCAGCCTCCATTGTTGCTCTCAGATTCGAACGAAGCGCGACTAAAAAAAGTTTTGTAATAAGGTGAAAAAGTAATTCTTAATTACATCTTAACTCACATATTACAAATAACGTATTACATATAACGTATTACCTTGTGTTGTATCGCAGCACAAAGATCTGAAAAGATTGAGACGAGTTTTACATTTTCAGAATAGTAACTAAATTGTAACAATTTAGAAAACAATTATTATTGTCGTCGTCAGTCATAATTAGTCGTTCATCCATGACGAGCAACAAGGTTGGAAATTATTAAATTATTAAATTATTATTTCACGTGAGAGAATTTCAAATGCTTTTCAGTTGATCATTTTTTGGTAAATTTCTTAAATTATCAATAAACATACCAGAGTAAGTTAATATTATAATATTTATTAATAAAATAAATATTTATTAATAAAATAAATATTTTATTTTATTTTATATTTTATATTTTATTTTATTTTATTAATAAATATTAATAAATTATTAATAAATATTCTTATATATATTTATTAATAAAATCTTAAATAAAAATAAAATCTTTAAAAAAAATATCTTAAATAAAATCTTAAAAAAATAAATATTTCTAAAATAAATAATTTCTTAATAAAATAGATATTTATTAATAAAATAGATAAACAATGGCCTCCAAAGAACGGAAACGCTAAAAGAATTTAACATTCGAATTATCTTGCGGATTTCATGGCATTTATTTTCTTGAATTTTGAGTGATTGCATTCAATCGAAATACATTAAGGACAACTAATATAAAAACAACAATTAAAGTAAAAAAAAAAGATACTAAATAAAATCACTCAAGGAGATTATTTCTGGTGATGGTCTTCAAATTTTTGATCGTTACAGGAATAAAAATCAAAACGTTGAAGACTGTAAGACGATGTTAATTTCATAGTTTTAAGTCGATTAAGAAAAATAATGAATATTCAAATAATCAATAATTGCAAAGACAAATTTACGTAATAATAACAATACAATACGTTATTTAGTGCATCAAAACCAGAACAAACGAATGTCTTTTTACTGCCATCAAATGCCACCAGATCCCGCGGACCACCCTTGCAAATCCCTACGCCAAAATGTGAATCTACTTTGCAGGACTCATTACTCAGTGTTCGTCCGCACTTACATTAGGCTCGGCTCTCAGTGGTCGCTTGACAAATGTTTTTAAGTCTTATTTATCAGAACATTCCGATGAAATGCTCATCTTCAAATATTTTGCTCTTCTCACAAGTTTTGTCAGTCAAGTCCAAGGAATTGTATGTTCAGTTATGAATAACTACATTTTTTAATCAATTTAAACTGGTTTAAAATAACAATTTTATTTAATTATTATTATTTCGTATAATAATATTATTATTAAATAATATTATTATTAAATAATATTATTATTAATAAAGTTTTTGTAGTTATTATTAGTTATTAAACAATGTTAAGCATCAACATACATCAGAAATACCACCAGCGGGAGTCCAAGATTTGTATTTGAGACATTCCGAGATATGCAGAACACGTTTGTCATTTGGGTGAAGTAAATTTCTTGACACCCAATGGTGGGTCTGAAGAAAGGATTCTATATGGAAATAACGAGCACAATTTATTATTATTATTATTATTATTATTTAAATCAATTATTATTAATTTTATAGTAATTTAATTATTTGTAATTATTTGGTTCTACAATTTGCAGTTAGGTAATCTTTTTAAAATTACAGTTCACCAGCTGTGAAATCCCGCAAGGATTGTGATTTTTATTTAATAATAATAATAATAATAATAATAATAATAATAATAATAATAATAATAATAATAATAATAATAATAATAACAATAATAATAACAATAACAATAAC
>MPNW01000160.1:175561-207954 GCA_011800805.1 Hirudo medicinalis | reverse complement strand
TACTGTTACTGTTACTGTTACTGTTACTGTTACTGTTACTGTTACTGTTACTGTTACTGTTACTGTTACTGTTACTGTTACTGTTACTGTTACTGTTACTGTTATTATTATTATTATTATTATTATTATTATTATTATTATTATTATTATTATTATTATTATTGACAAGCCATTACATGTTATAATGATATTAAAATAACATTAAAAAATATATCCATGTAAATATTCAAATATCATTCGGGAAATTATTTCATCAGGATGGTAACGGATTCATCGAAGGAAAAGAGTTGTTGGCTCTCATACGTGATATCATGACCAAAGTTGATGAGGTATCATCATCATCATCGTCGTCATCATTATCATCACCAATGTCAGCATTCTCACTATTTGACGACTACTACTATTATGATAGTAATTCGCCGTAATTACTGATAATATTCCATAAAATGCCTTTTGTACTTGTAACTTTTTATGCCAATTTCTAATCACATCATCCAGTTTTTTGCCCATTTAAAAACTTTAATCAATTTACGTCCAGTGGCGTAGCTAAGGGGAGAGCTCCGGGCGCCATGCCTAGGGAACGCCAAATTGATATTATTAAGCGGGGGGATGGCACCAAATTATCAAAATTGGATACCAAATTAATAATGTTATTATTATTACAAGTTTCGCCCCGAACGCCGAAACCCCTAGCTGCGCCTCTCATTAAGTCGAATATGTAATTATGCTCTTCAATGACAATAATTACCAAATGATTAATTAATACAATAATTGTTGCAATAATATTCCATTCGTTCAGCGAGTGACTCTGCAGGACCTCAAGGACTACCAAGACGTCGTTCTCAGCGTTTTCGACAAGAACACGGATGGAAAACTATCGAGAAAAGAGTTGGGCCTTCTCCTTTCCACCCAAAAATGATTTAATTTTATAATTTCGTCTTAATAGAATGTTATTCCGATCCTAAGTCGATTTGATTTAACTTTTCAATACTTCATCCGATTAACACATTTCACAGCCGCTAATGAAATAAGGTCGAGTGATTCAATATTTTTCTTTCTTTTCCTGCTAATTCGCACCGAGTCGTAATCGTTCAGTAAAAAGACCTTAATTGACCTCCAGTCACATGCAGCTAAGTTAATTCAGTTTAGTTTTGTAAAATTTCTCTTATTTTTCATTAATTTCAGGAATTCTAGTTAAGAATAATTGGGTTTGTTGATACTTCACCATTTATAGAAGAATGTGTATGCATTAATTTTATTTGACGAGTTCGATGTAAAAGAATCCATTCTGAAAATATGCAATTTTATCTACTTTCGACGGTATCATATTTAATAGATGTGCGTGTTCGAAGATTCATCTTCATCGTTCGCTAAGCAAATCATTTTCGCTTTCAAAACCCATTCGGGCTGAAAGTTTACATCTTATGCATGCCATGTGTACTTTTGAGAATCACACACCGCTAAAAATTTACTCTGACATTTTTTATTGGCATTTCGTAATTCCGTCTCCATCTCTGGAATTTTTAATTTATTCCTGCGATGGCGTTGCTTTTCGCGCTAGGACATTTTCTATTAGCAAAAAAAAAATATTGAAAGCGGTAAAAAAAAATTATGCTCATTATTCGAATGATATTATAAATTTTATGACTGAAATATTAATGCGGGATACTTTCATTATCCTGGAATTTTGTTTTTATTTAAAATTTTAAGAAACCTTGACATGTGAAACCTTTTTTGTGAAAAACACGTGAAAGCTTTTTAAAAAATGGCCCCTCGTTTCCGAACTGCTAAAACGATTTGTTGGTGATCACTTATTGCCGAGCACAATCGTCGTGTCGAATTTGCGGCGGTGTTTATACGTAAAATGGGTTTAGATACGCGCGTAACCCGACAGATGATTCTTTAGCCTGGCCTTAAGAGTATTATAACTTGCGGGTGAATGGAACTTCCTCATTCTTCAGCGATGAATTTATTTTATTGCCATTTATTTCAATGGTGCCGAGCCACGTTGGAGACGACTCGCAGGCAGTTTTCAATGGTTTCAAAATGTGTGCTTCTATGGCCCTCAGACGTCAACATTCTGGAAATTATTGGAAAATTTGAAGAGCGCTAGAGTCCATAACGTTACAGCTTACAATATATATATATATATATATATGTATAGAGCGTTATAGCTTTTGGCAGACGTGACGTCTAAAAGAGCTCATGAATGCATTTGCTTTGGGTTCTATAAAGCCTGGTAATGCGATTTTAATGACCACTGTCACACAGTAATGAGGAATCTCGATATGCATTCCATCCCTCTCTATATAAAGTCCTTAAATTTTTTTTTTTTAAAGTTTATAAGGCTCAGAGCCGAGTCGAGTTCCCGAAGCTTGTGAGGAAGACTATTCAAAAAACATTCGAATGAGTGGGGAGGGTCACTTCATCACATAATTAAGCCATTGAAACCGGTGAATGTTGACATTTCCACCCTAGCTACCTATTCTAACCATAACAGAATCTTAAGTAGTATCATTATTGATTCCTACTTAACAAATTGCAATATATTATTAATTTGCAAAACTTAAATGATCAGTGTAGCAATCATCTTACCTGCTGTGACATGACCATTCATGTCTTAGTAAGTTATGCTATGCAACTATCAGATTTAGTTCAGAATGCAATCTCTTTACTGTCAGCTAGATTCACAGCTAAACTGCACTGATTCGTTGATTTATTTGGTCGACAATAACAACTTTGAGACTTTTTAAATTGGAAAACTTCTGAAAACAAGAAGCAAGAACATACATCTTTTGTATTGAGCTTTCTAATGAAAAGTTTCCGTAGCTTAACTAAAGACTCGATGAAGAACAAGACAAAACTACGAGCCGAAACAGCAAAACATCGGGGCAGTAAATTCTCTAACAATCGACTTTTGTCCAAATGGCTGCATGATCATGTGCCTCAAATCTCGCAACACAAGCTAAACAAGAGCAGTCGACGGCATGAGCCGTCTTTGACGACACACTCGAGGAGAACAAAAGCTAAGAGCATCACCTTCGAGCGTGTTATGCGTCGAATGTCAAACAGTTACGTGGTAGATGGTTCTAACAAGTCGATAACTTCATGTCAGCTAATGTCTAAATAATTCTATAATTAGATACAAGAATCAGATTTAAGGAGTCGAAAAATAATAAAATGTGGGAAATGTTCAACAAATTTCGGGAACAACGTCGTAATCATCCGTTCCGAAAGATTTAGAAGCAACAGCACATAACTGGAAGTTGTGTCCAACCATGCTATTGCCAGGTGAGACCTCCCACTAAGAATCCAAACCTAGCATTCCCCTTTATTTATTTAAATTAAATTAATTAGCTTGTCGACACGTCTGTCGGTAGTTCGCCAACCGATCGTCCGGCCTAGAAGACCCTATTCTCCCGATCAAAATTTTGAATATTTTTCCTAAGTTGCACAAAAGAAAACCTAATAAAAAGTCATTCACTTGGCCATCGATCGTGCAACTACAAAATTGCATCGACTACCAATGAAAATCCACCTAAATCTCATTCTCTGTGACCCTAGTAGTGGATTTGACTCGAACATTCAGACATCAGAGATGGAACTTTGCACTGGGCGACCTTCCGACGTAACCCGGATCGTCCTCCACTTCCAATAACTGCGAGATATATCGATGGTTCAATAAGAGAGCAGGTAAATTCGTCGGCACTAAAAAAATAATGGAAAAATGTCCGAGCGGACATTACGAAGGCGGCTCCCAGAATCTTGCCGATAATCTCAGATAATCGAACAACGTGCTTCGGATGAACTGGTGTAAAGAGAAAAATTGCTATCGAAGTCATCGGAGAAATCCTACTGAAATAAAAAGAGAAGTCAGCCGAGATAAAAGTGAAGAAACAAAATCGAGAATGTTAAAAACTAAAACAGAAAATAATTTTTTCTGGTTTTGCAAGCACGAAATTGACACGACGGTGCGGACAGAATGGAGTACACGGAGAAGGCATGCAGTTGAGACCGAGGACTGACCGAACTTTCATGATGGTCAAAATAAATAAGCATAAAAACAACTTGCTTCCAAGACTTGGAAGAACCCCAAGACAACGAGATCCCCCGATTCAAAGAGTGGTAGGACGGTGTTGGATTTGACGTGAGGGGGATGAAGCTGGAGTTTGAGTGGGTCCCTCAGCCTGGCGAGTTCGAACTTTATCCTGCCGATCTCTGCCGTCAACTCGTTGTATTTGGCGAGGTCGAATTCCCCTTGTTTGGCGATTTTGTGCAGTTGTCTCACCACCAGTCTGTCGTTGACTTCCGGGTACAAGTACTCCTGCAAATGGACGTCAGTGGATGATGATTAATAAACTTGCTGATTATGGAAATGTAATTGAAGCAGTTTATCGAGTATAAATGTAAATAAAATAAAAATAGAAAATGCACATGGTTATGACTTTCACAAGTCCTTTTAAGTGCACTTTCAGCCATGAGCAGAACAGAACACACAAAGAACAAATCCTGGATCCTGGGCATTGTCGAATGACCACATGTGCCTCATTCACAAATTCATCATTGAGAAATATTTACTTTAAAGCATCAAACCTGATTGGTCACTATGTAGTAGGAAAACATGGCCATGGCGGTGCCGTAGGTTACGAAGTACGTGACGGGCTCCATGACGTCCCAAGAGTAATCCCACCAGGTGAGTCGGGCCAGGATTCCAAACTGCAGACCCATCATGCTCAGCCCCGTCCAGGCCATCATGCGAGTCTTTCGAACGGCCAGGTCGTGAAGTTCTGCGAGAGTCTGCGAAAATAGAAATTAAAACCTTATTTAAGTATTTTGTTTTCGACTTATTTTATCAAGTTTCCAAATTAATTGCATAATTATTATCGGCTTTGGAGAGTAATTCATCACCTGACCAAAGAAATTGAAAGCATGTCGATGGCTTCATTTTTCTCTTTGTAAAAGAAAGTACGAATAAGAAAGCGTCTTCAACTAAAAATCATTTGAGCATCAGATTTCTCCGCTTATCTTAAATAGCTTTAATTATTTAATCACTTTATTGCGCTAATAATAATATAACACCAACAAAATAGAAAAACAAGATTTTGAAGAAAAAGTCGAAGTAAGTCCAAAAGAAATCATTAAAGGAGAGTAATAAAATGTTATTGATTACATTTTCTTTGAAGGGCATTGCTAACCCAAAATACCTGATCCTCTGAGCAGCTCGCATTGATATCATCCACACATTAAGTGAACGTTTTTGTTGTTCACCACACAGAAATGAATGACATTGAAAAATAATTTTCGCTCACACAGATATTGTTAACATTCACTCTTCAATGATCCAACAAGAATTAGGTCAACGAGAATTAAGTCAACAAGAATTAGGTCGTCTGCTTAGTCACTGAGCAGAGGTTTGCAAGTCCTACTTTAAGTGGTTACCATAGCAACCTTTCTAATTCAGACATCTTCTTCAGCTCAGACAGCCTAATTCGAGAGGGTAATTGCTCACTCATCCACATTTAATTATCACCATCGTTGCAGTCATCACATCGTCATCATCACCATCACCATCGTCATCATCCTCATCATTCATAAAAACTCATCCCAAGCGACTACACATGGATGACCTCAAGGAATTATTCACTTCAGCATTTGCTTTGCCTCATTGCCTGCCATAAAAATGTGTTTATTGCACAAAGCAAAAGCGGTACTTGTGTTGGAAAAATACAGGATGCTCCAGAATGGGTAAAGTTTGTGTATGACTGTAAGAAGTAATTTAATAATAGGTTGTAATGTTGTAAATAATGTTGTAATGTCGTAAACATTAATTACATTAATGTTTTAATGTTGTAAGCATTAGTGTTGTAATGTTGTAAACATTAATGTTGTAACGTTGTAAATAATGTTGTTTATGGTTGCATTAAGTCAAATGTGCAAAGGAAAGGAGGATGAGAGTGAATAGAAAGTTTCAAGCTTCAAGTAAAAGTAAAAAAAAATTCACTCAAGAGTATCATGTTATTTCTAAATGATTAATCCTGTGAAGTCTGAGTTATATACATAATTAATAAATTAATAAATTAATTAATAATTAGTAAATAATAAATAAAATTTTAATATTAAAATCTATTAATTATAATGACATACATTAATAATTAAAATATTACTATTAATAATAATAATATTAATAACAATAATAATAATCACATGCCATGGACATCTTAAACCCCATCTGGTCACCCGAAACAGCAATTTTTTTTTTTCAAATAAATGTGAGGATTCCAAAACCTCAGTTAAACAGACAGTCATTTTGACAATCATCTTGACAGTCATTTTGACAATCATCTTGACAGACATTTTAACAATCATCTTGACAGTCACCTGCAAACATGAATGTGAATTTGGGGATTCACATTTTAGGCTCATATTTGAATTTATTTCCTCTCAGCATTTAATCTCAGAGTTTATCCCTCTTTAAAAGATGAGAAGACAGGATAAGATAGAAACGATAAACATCTGACCACGTGGACGTCAGAACAACTTACAACTGCATTCCACGCAAACAAACAGTTGTAAAAATAGTTGCATGCCTCCCCACACGCGAATTAAGTCTCGGTGAACCAACTCTTGAAATAACGCAAGCTTAACAGCCTCGTTGTAATCCTTCTCTCGTGAGAGCCTCTCGAATGTATTTCTGAATTTCAAACATCAACGTTGAGAAAGCAAGATACATTGCAATCTAGAAAAGGCAAAAGTCGAGTCAATCTTTGTGATTGATACAAAGGCATACACTCAATGTAAGATCCACCAATAATTGATAAAGAAATATTCTACTCTAAATGCTTAGGAAGCCATAAGCAAGCCGCTCGAAATCAACAGGTCCTCTCGCGACTAAGCTAACACAACCTAATTAGTTATTACAATCAAGTAATTAATTATTACGATAAACTAAAACCACGCCCACCTTTTCCATGGGCAGAAGTTCGACCTGGAGTTCTTCCAGCTTCTGTTGGAGAAGTTCCTGTCGTTTGATGAAGATCTCCTCGCTGTTCATGGCCATGTACAGCTGAGCTATTAGGTTACGCACTGAGTCGCCCTCCGTGTATGGAGATGAGAAATCTAGCAAATCATTGAAACAACAGCAATTGTATTCTACAACCGATAAAACTCATTCATTCATTCTTTTATTCACTTATTCTTTCATCCATTCATTCATTCATTCATTCATTCATTCATTCATTTATTCTTTCAGTCATTCATCTATTTACTAATTCATCCATTCATTTATTTATTGCAATCATTCAGCAAAGATCATAAACTAGAATTAAAATTTAAAAAAGAGAGCCAATGAAGATGAAACGCGATGGGGAAAGTTGTTCTTGCTAATTTGGCTGTCTATGTAAATGAGGAAATATAACTGATGAATGTCTACATTATTCTACTACATTCAGTCTACATTATATAACAATATTATTATATTATTATTATTATTAATCATTCTTATCAGTTATTATTAAGAGATAATTTTATTATCTAAAGGTCATCCTCTCTAAATCGTGTAAATCATGCATCAATTGGTTAGCGGGTGCAGAAGTATTGAGAAGCATTATTTTCAAATTATCCGAAATCTCCTCAGAGATTCGAAAACACAAGAAAAAAAACTTTAAGAAAAATCGAAACTTTATAGTGCTCAATTGCACTCTCCAATGCCCAGCTGGAATCAGTAGTCCCACTTAATATTGAAACGATCACTCATTACACCTGTGTGAAATAAAAACATGGCAAAACATCTTGTTTAGTAAACAAACACCTACGCAATAAAGCAACGATCAGAAACATTCCCCTCGTGAGTACAAGATCTAAGTAGCAATGAAGTGCCTTTCCGGGAGCACGTAATTCCATGCCAACTCCCATAAATCATCCTCATGCAGCTTTATGATGGCTAATTCTCCAATTCTCAATGCTTCCACGGGGAATGCTAACCACGTAATTTGATCGTCCACAACAGTGAAATACACGAGTGGAAGAATGGGTGGATGGATGGATGGGATGGACGGATGGGTGGATGGGATGGACGGATGGGTGGATGGGATGGACGGATGGGATGGATGGATGGATGGATGGACGGATGGGATGGAAAGATGTTTTAAAAAAGATCGGCGCGTGTTTTCCCTTCCACGTTTCCGACGTGGTCCTGATGTTAATGTGAAATCACTGATTCCATGCCAACCAATTAGGTCTAATCGTCATCATCATCATCATCATCATCAACACAGTGGAAAAGAGAACCCTTTCCGATCGATACGATATGATGGACTGAAAGCGAAGGAAGGAAATGAAAGAAATGAAAACATCACTTCCTTCATTTCATACTTCTCCAACGTTCGACATCCGGAATAGGTCTGAATGCAGTCTCCAAAGATTCAATTTAACAAGCACCAGGTGGCGAGTTGGTCACGTGTATGGAGAAGTAATTAATTATTTATTTATTAATTACGTGCGTCGATTAAATTCTTATATTCCATCCATCCATCCACCCACCCATCCATCCATCCATCCATCCATCCACCCATCCAACAGTTAAACAATCTGCTGCGAGCACATCCCCGGTATGGACTACCGCAGGACCAAAACGTCCCACAGCAATCCTACTTTCTAATTCCCCTCAGTGGCCCACGAACGCCTGCAAATCCTTCCGCCAATACTTTCTCATCTCCATTCCTTGAAATGTTTTAAAGCCACGACACCGCATCAAATCATTTTTAAGACATGCTTCCATCTTTAGACAACTTCAGATTTAGTTTAGTTGATAATTTATCAAATGATATTTTGAAATTGCTTGTTGTCTTCACGAACAACAACATCAACAAGCAATCCTATAATGATGACGACAATAACAATAACAACAATAACAGCAACAACAACAAGACAATAATATCGAAGAACGTTAGAGATTTATGGAAGGGTATCAATTATTCATAACCCATTTGTGGAGACAACAAGTTAGCAGCTTCAATAAACAAGTCTCTGAATAGAGCAATCTGAACTTATGCAAAGGAAAGGAATTGAGACTCTGGAAAATAAGAAAATGTAAACTATAAGCTTCTTCAACTCGAAGTCATCTGCAATCGCTTCCTCGCGAGACTTTCGATCAATCCAAGGTTTCAAATTTAGTGCAAATTTCAAGTTTAGTGCAAACCCAGTCGATCCTAGTCCTGATGCTCAAATCTCCTGTATTTTGTCCACTGAAACGCCACGCCATTATTATTATAATTCCATTCCTCCCTTGTTATTACCGACCTCACTAAAAATCATCACGTCTTCACTCAGCTGTGACTAATGTCTTTAAAGTCTGCCGACGATTCATTGAGCAACATGAGGTCCACCCAAACACCTCATAGCAGACGAAAGAAGAAGACTTATTAGAGATTTAGAAGAGAGGTGACAAAGAATCCGTTTATGTTTATGTTGGCTACAGGTGAGCACGACCGACCGGGTAGTGTTTACCCCCAATAATAGGTGATAGGAGGCCAAATAGGGTTAATTTGGAGGTCATTAACTTAACGATCTCCTGTCGTCATCATCGTTTGTCATGAGAATGGTCTTCTAACGAGCTTCTAAGTGTTTATATGAAATGCTGGCTTTCATGAAGTCACATTCATTCAAATCCCTGGGAACGGTGTCCTATTGATTTTCATTTTTTCGCTTCCATCTGCTGCATTCGCCAGTCTCCAGGTGTTGCCATTGCAGTGTCATCGCCATCATTATCATTACGGCTCCCCAATCAATATGAAGTTCAGTTTCCCATGGAAGCAACTATTTGATAGTGATTAATTAGTTATAGTAATTACTATTAATTACTCATAGTCGCAATTAATTGCTCTTAGTCGCGATCAATTGCAAAGATTTCATCGAAACAATGCAATCCTCCCAGTCATTTGTATTCACTGCAAAGAATTATCCATCCAGAATCGAAACCTAAGAAAACCACTTCCAATTTCATTCGGAAGTGGAAAATTCCAGGCCTGCAAGATTCTCCCAAGAGATGGAAACTGCTAAACAACGTCCAGTTCCCATAGAAACGGCGGATCACTGAGGCACCACTTAACATCCACATCCACGTCCATTTTATGAATGTCACACGGGACGCCCACAAACTAGTAGTGCTACATCATCACCACCACCACCACCACCACCATCATCAACTTCATCATCATCATCAACTTCATTATCATCACCACCATCACCGACAACGATATCATCATTATTAGCACCATCTCCACCAACTTAACAGCTCTTCCTGTTTTTTATTCACTCTGATTCAAGAGCGAAAGGCAAAACAAACACAACTTCCATCGGCGCCATTGGAGCAGAAGTTTCGCTTCTTTCCAATGAATGTGACCTTGAAAATCCAAAAACGTGTCTGACAGATTGTTCAATTTCTACGCTTGGAGCAGGAAATGAAATCTAAATTGCCAATCTGATACCATACAATTTAGTAATATTTTATCCACTGCAACAGACTTTTCCATCAATTGATTGTCTCCGAATCACAATCATGGCGTACAGGTTGGCCGAATGGGTTGCACTCCTGCATGCGGTCGTAATAGCAACAGTCATAATGCGAAAGTGTTCGCAACCCAGCCTGCACCGCCATAGAGCGCCCTCGGGTAGGTGCGCTATATAAATGGTAGATCAATTAAACAGTGCCTTCACATCCCATTCGGATACATAAGGCACTCAAAAGATGGGCTAAATACAAATACAAACATAATCACAATCACAATCATAATCCAATAACTCTACATTTCTAGGGATCCATTCAAAAAGTCAGTGATCAAAGAAGAAGAGAAAGACACAAACTAAATTACTACAAAACATGCAACAGATTGTATGAGGAAGTACTGGGATAACCTTCTGACGCTTCACATTCACTCATCATTCAATCATTTGCAGGTGATGAATGCCAATCACTCGGTTTATATCGTTCTAAAAACAACAAGATAATGTGTCCTTCTCAAGAGAATGGGGCTTGTTCTAAACTGGTTCTAACTTGTCCAAGTTCAGGAATCAGAAATAAAATGGCCAATCAGAAGAAGGATGTGTCACAATAACAAAAGAATAAGCTACCTTCTCCACTCAACTATAGTGAAAGTATACAAGGCGAGTATGAGAATACGTATTGCAAGTAGTATACATCCCATCTGTCATACATTCCAAGATATCCAGATGAAGTAGTGGAAAAAATATCCAAACTCAACAAAAGGAGCCCGTGTTCACTACCAACCTCGTCAATTTTTAAAAGTGGAAAATATTTCACCAACAATTGACAAATTATCGCTTTTAGATCCAAATGTCGAGCAAAAGCTCTGAAAGGGAAGAATTCAAATGCAGGGAAATTATTCGAGAATTCTTTTATTAAATGATTAAAGAAAGAAAAAGAAGGAACCAACCTGTGCCCTGAACCTTGATGTGGTAGTACAGGCCATTCATCTGGAGAATGAAGTCTTGCCTCAGCAGAATCGAGCAGGTCGTGTGCTGAGAGATCAGTTCTCCGTCTGTAAATATTAGATCATTAATGATCACCTGATTTAATAATTAATTCATATAAATTTCAGTTAAGTGCTTTGTACTTATTTTATTAAGTACTTTACACGATCAACCGGTCGATCAAGAATGGAAGACTTGAAGTGGCACGAGAATTTGTTCCTGAAAGTGAAGTGAAATGCATCGAATGTTTGCTTCGAGCAATCAAATCAGCCTCAAAAACTTGGGACATTTTTGCAATTTCTCTGGCAGTTTGGCTGGCTTGTGAGATCATGCTTTAGACATCTGTCAAGTTTTTCTACCCAACATTTTAATATTTCTCTTTTATTTACAAATGTTTACAAATTTACGTTAATGTGTGACACGTGATACGTTCACGTCCCTGCTCGTCCAAGATTATCGACAAAAGTCAGTAATTGAATAAAATAATAACCGATAAAATGGATATCAACGACCAAGTACAACTCGGAACTCCTACCAGCCGTAAAAGAAAATTGTGCAAAGGTGCGCAATGAGATGCTTTCCTAAAATTAAAAACCCCTCCACAACCATGTTGTCCTTCACTAGGTTGCACATATATTCATTCATCTCAAGATGGATAAGGACCCCTTCACGACAATCAATCTCTCTAAATCACTTGGAACACTTGGTCTGAAATTGCAGCAGCAGCATCCAGTGATGAATCACCTGGTATCATCATCGCTACCTGCATGCAAATGGAAGCCCACCAAATGGCAATGCCACAAGGAGTGACGACCAACCTCCATCAGCTCGGTAAGAGAAAGTATGAGAAGAAAACTATCTGTGCACATCAGTGCATATCATTCCTAGGTCTTGGACGGACAGACGACAATTTCCAACTGGTGCACTTAGGTAACATAAACAATTTTGAACTGGTATTGGATTAATGTATTTACAATTTATTGCATACTTATCTATATGATGAATATTTAACAATTAAATTCTGATATGTCTTCAAATAAGTGTGCACAAAAAAACAGTAAGCACAAAGGCCTTCAGTTTTGATTCATTTTCTGCACAAAACAATTCATCCATCAATATTTTGCACCTGGTGTCACAGGAAGTCGTGCATTGTTGCTGCAACAAACCTTAGTAATTACTTTCACAAAATCTGGGTACAAAGAGGGGCCAAAAGTCGAAAAAGCACAAAATTCTCAACAACAACAACAACAAATGAATAAAAACGTAAATGGAAGAAAACAAAAATTGAAAAGAGTAAAGAACTGGAAAAGGAGTTCTGAACAACTCCTTTGTAAGCACACTGAACAAATCATATTGTAAGCTCTTTCATCCACTGAGCGGGAAATTCTCAAATTCCCGATAGAGAGAAAGAGATAGAGAGAGGGAAAAAAGAGAGAGAGAGAGAGAGAAGTTGAAGGTAGGAAGGAAACCATTAAAGCAGAAGAAACACAAAACATGGAACTAAAAGTGAACACAGATGTGGATCAAGATGAAGAATACTACTTACGCCTTCATGGTTCGTTGAAGAGTCCAACTTATGTTCAAGGTGGCATAAATGATGGTGATGATGACGATGACGATGACGACGGTGATGATGACGACGAAACTAATGTTAACGAAGGTGATACTCTTCAATTACGCATACAGTTAAAGA
Source organism: Hirudo medicinalis (assembly GCA_011800805.1). Taxonomy (NCBI): domain Eukaryota; kingdom Metazoa; phylum Annelida; class Clitellata; order Hirudinida; family Hirudinidae; genus Hirudo; species Hirudo medicinalis. Next base: position 194,774 of record MPNW01000160.1, on the reverse strand, counting down.
GAGAAATTTGTGAGAAATTATGCAAATAATTTTGCTTTTAAAGACTGATCATTCACAGGGTGAATTTAATCGGTATTTAGTGCAGCAGGAATGAATTATGCATGGATAACTAAAAATTGCCTCACTGCATTCTGAAGACCAAGGAACAGCAAATATTTGAATGAATGCTCAAGCCATTCAACAGCATTTAGCAGACACTAGCTGTCAAAACAAAGAGACTGTTGTTGGAGTTGCTGATGTCAACTACTAAAATGATGCTTCTCGTGATGATTATGATGATGATGGTGATGATAATGGCGAAGGTATTGATGAATTTGTGTTGTGAGTTTGTCCTGTTGAGCAGCCAAGTAGATCAGTCGATCAATTCTTAGCCAATTCATGCACGATGTTAACAATGTCATGAAAAACTTCACCTGTTCAAACTCACATCCTCATCACCACCAATCCATAATGTCATAATAACCAATCCATAATGTCATAATAATCAATCCATAATGTCATAATAATCAATCCATAATGTCATAATAACCAATCCATAATGTCATAATAATCAATCCATAATGTCATAATAATCAATCCATAATGTCATAATAATCAATCCATAATGTCATCTCATTTGATAACAACTCATTCCATGACCCTCCATCACTCTCAGATTACAGCTTAATCATTAGGTTTTGCATGTTCATTACAGGAGACTAATTGATATTTATGAATTAATTACGGTTAAGGATGATGATGATGATGATGATGATGATGATGATGATTAATTAATATTATTATTCCACCATCAATAACGTTGAGAATGTCGAAAGTTTCATCAGTGGCAATAACAATAATTATATTAATAACAGCGTGATGATGTCATCTGTCTTAACTTTATCTGAATTAACTTGAGCAAAGCACAGATCAGCCAGCTGAAGCAGCTTGAATAATTGAAGGTTCATCATTTAAATGCTCATCTGAGACCAGTTATGCAATTTGGTTTTCAGAGATTGTTCCTTTAAATCACACAAAACTTGCATCTCCAAACTCAGACGACGTTAGAACTCTAGTCACCTCGCACGTCGTCCTCGTCACGAGCCATTTAAGGAGAATGCTCCACGAACGGTGTCGTCATCCGACTGACGTGACACGTCAAATGACAAGTGAAGCAAATTGTATGTGTTTCTTTGCCATTCTGCAAAAGTGGTGTAGTAGTTTCTATTGGCAGTCTCAAATTGACAAAAACCAATGGCTGCTGTCTTGCTCAGGACCAGCTTTCTCACTCACAGATGTGGTTTAAACCAGAAATTGATTGAAAAGGTTTAAGGTTCAACTTGGATGAGTAAGATGAAATCATGATGGGAAATCCAACAACATTGGATGCATTATTACTAATAATTTATCAACAGTTGGCATTTTTTATTGAACAACTGGAAATAAAATCTAAAAGAACAACAACAACAACGGATTATAACAATGTATAATTAATTATTATATAATATTGATGGCATAAATATCATATAGATTGTAATAATAATGAATTAGTGAATAATGAACTAGCAGAATAATCAAAGATTAAACTGCTTGGTTAAACACAAATAACTAAAAGAAAAATAAATTGCAGGAATAGTGAAAGTGAAAAGGACATAACGAACTCAAATGAATGTTAATTGAGCAATTCACCACATCATTAGCATACTTAATGGCCTCATTGAGGTAATTATTAGTCAGACTTACAGTCAGCTTACAGGGCAATTGAATACTGAATCATTTATTTCCATTATTAATAATTTGACCATTATTAACACATTATTATTACTATCATTAACATTATCAACACTAACTCATTAACATAACTTGGTTCGTTTGAATAATGTATGCGGACAATTGACAGATTAAATTTTTAAACATCTTGGAAATTGAAACGACCGGTCTCGTCAATGCCGAGCGACAAAATGAATCGCATTGCCTTGGAAACAAGTGAAGCCGAACAAAGGCCAACCTGTACTGAAAGCCCTCATCTTTTCTATGCCAGGGTCTTCTGCCCTGATGCTGTGATAGAAGTCATTGAGTGTGTTCAGGAGGGGTTTGAGCACGAATCTGCACATTTCATCTCTCGAATAGAGAGGCAATGTGATGAGGCACAGACCCCTTTCATATTTTGCTTCGATGGTCTCTGAAGGTTAAATAACCGTTTGTTGTACATGTGCTGACAAAAGCAAAAGTTCATGGAAGCAAATTAAACGAAATCAACTGCTTGTTGAATAAAAATGATCTTAACAAAATATTGTCTAAAATGATAACTAACTTTCAATCACGGAGATATCTGGAACGTAACCCTTTTTACTGTTTATCAGTGATGATGATGTGCAATACAAACGTTTCGAAATTGAATTATTCAGTGACTTTTGATCAATCTGAGAAAAAAGATCATTGTCATGCAAGTCATCAACTTAAGAAACATTAAATATTTATTTATTTTCAACACATTGAAGGGTCAATGACCACTAACACAAATGCATAATGGAAATGTCAATAGAACTAAACAGGAAATTAAAAGATGTTTGTTAAAGTCACTGATAGAAATACAGTATTTGAATGCAATAAGGCTGTGGAGCTGATTATTTGAGAGGCCAACCAATTCCGGGGGTTTTATGACATGGTTGCTGAAGAAGTGTAGCTTACGACTGATGGAGCATTTCTCTTGGCATAAGCGGAGATGATCGCGAGTACTAAATACGAAAACTGGGATGTCTGTAATGGCGTTGTGGACAAAACCGTAGACTATTTTCTAGTGGAAGCATAAATCGTAGATGAGATGAATTGATCTAAAATTACAGATAGCCAAGTAAGTGGATGAAATGCAACATCATCAAACTCATCAAAATTTGATGACGGATTTGAAAAACAAATGCTACCTGAGAAATTCGAATGCTCTGCTTCGACAAACGCAAAGAATTTCGGCAAACTGAAAACTTCCTTCTCCCAACTGATTTTAAAAAGTAGTGATTGAATGAAATAGTGAAACTATTATCAAAGCAGATCCTGCAGACGACTCCCCGTAGACCGACCAGGCCTGCCATTATCGTTCGGAAAGAACAAGACACAACAACATCGAAAACTAACGATGAAATCTGAATTCGGGTCTAGCGACATCTATAACCTCTGCGAAAGCGCATTTCTCACCACAAACTCGAATAGGCGAAAGTCTTTAAAGATAATGGCTCTTATATTACCTCCTACCTAACTTGGAAACGGCAATAAACGCACGCAATCAGCCCAGCAACGCACGCAGAGCCATTCTAGCCACAGACTTTACTAGCCAAATCCGCGCCGCTTTCCACCTATTTCCGAAAATCCCACCGACAGCCGAAGACAAGAGTCTAACCGCTGAACCTTATATTTCCAAATGACATCGGGTAACAAGAACTTTTTATCCTTAGGACAAATCTACTAAGTGTAATCTGAAGCAGCAATAAATTTGCGAAAACACAACCAACCAGCCCCACACACTAGCCGACATCTCGTGCCGGAATCCTAACATGAAAATCAAATGTCGTTTCTCAAGATCAACTCTCTGCAGACAAACCATAGAAACGTCGTACAAAAGTACAAAACCTGTGAAAATCATCATCCACCTAAAGAATCATTCAAAGGTTTTGTCGTTCTAATCAATTAGCTCAGGTGAATGTCTGGTTCGCCCATGTATTTATTTGAGAGTGACCCTCCAATCTAGTTAATGCTAACACGCAGGTTGCAAGCATGCACTCAGACAGACAAATCGAGAGCTTAGACAATAAATTCAAATCTTAAAAAAGCATCATGTCAAGACTCTATCATAAGGAGTCAACAAATCCAAATATTTAGTTGTCATCAGCATCTCCAGTATCTGCGGTCTCTGATGTCCAGAGCTGGAATAAGAATTAATTCAGTCAATTCAGCATTTTCACAATTTAGCTAGGTTAATCACGGTAACTCGACACTTACAGTGAGATTATCACGCAGCAACTGCATGATAAGGGTGCTGTCTTTGTAAGAGTCTTCATTCAATGTATCCAGCTCAGCAATGGCATCATCGAATGCCTTTAAAAAAATGTTGGTTATTAACGAAGGGGCCTTAAAACGGCAGACAAGACAAATCCAGAAAGCGTCTGCTAACCAGCTTGGCCAACTGACAAGCCTTATCTTGAGAATTGAGGATTTCATAGAAGAAGACAGAATAGTTGAGAGCCAGTCCCAATCGAATGGGGTGAGTTGGTTGCATCTGCTCTTTGGCAATGTCAAGAGCTGACTGGTAAGCCTTTTCTGACTCACTGACGACACCTAGTGAGCAAGAACATTAGCATTGACAGACTGACACCCCAAACCTGAAAGCTCTAAGTTAAAAAACCAACTCGATCTGTCATTGGATGTCCTGACTTCAGCGAGGTATCGGAAGTAGTCACCCTTCATTTTCAGATAGAAAACTTTGCTCTCAGCATTTCCAGCCTTAGGGATGAGAAACTTGTCAAGAAGGTCCTGAAGGAGACAAAAAGCCAAAATGAGAATAATGCCTTGCAAAATTTAAACATTAAAATTTATAAATCGCTTTTTCAAACTTACAAGAACTTCTTTGCAGACGTCTTCGAGTTCCTTCTCGATTTTAAGCTTGTATTCCTTGACCATGGCTTGTTTTTTCTCGTGACCTTCGGTTTTTTGCTCAATGCTCGAAATAACCCTCCATGAAGACCTCCTAGCTCCGACAACATTTTTGTAGGCAACTGACAGAAGATTCCTCTCTTCGTTGGACAATTCATTTCCCAACTCCGTAACTTTCTTCATAGCAGTCGCCATGTCATCGTAACGCTCAGCTTGTTCTGCAAGCTTGGCTTGTTGAACCAATTCTTCTCTATCTCCAGAAGCCATGTCGACGTACAGATTAATTTCAAATTAGAAATCGAAAAACCAGAAATCGTCAGGAACACCCCGAAGAAGATGACTAATAAATATGGCCAAAAGCAAGACAGGAAGTGGGTGTTGGAAGATTGCCGATAGAAACGATAATTTTGTTGTAATGTCGAACAATACTGGTTTATTGATAATTTTAACGAATAATGAATTGCATTTTAATTAATTTATTATGTTAAATTAAATAATTTGCAATATTAATAGTTCACACTTTATTTTCAATCTACATTGTGATCCATAGGTGACAGGACTGTCTATGGCTTCTGGAATGTTCTTGCCGCCCGGACTGTTATGTTACTTTCGCTTTACATCTTGTGTAATTAATATCTTTAATAAACAATTAAAATATTATTGCCACATATTTCTTTATTACAAGTCATTTTTTATGTCATGAATGTAATTCTTCAGAAATTAGGACAAAATAATTTTTGAACACTGCAGCATAAATCCAAAACGCGTTTGTGAGACGACAGGGGAAAAATATTTTTAAAAAATCCACTGCGCCCAACGTTACGAGTCAGAAAGAACAAAGGAATCTGAACAGGATGAATTGTTAAACGGATCAGCAAACAAACGAAACCGCGGAACGTCTCCATTTTCCCTGGAGAGAGAGAAATTCCATACTTATTTCTCTTCAATGCGGGAATAAGAGCGCGCGAGTTCGTTTATCGTCGTTTCACAGAACCGTTCTACATCTGCATATCGTGAGACATCCATGTGGACGCACCGGGCCGTTAATTTATATCTCCGACGGCACTCAGACTAATTTCACTTCCATTCCACGCAGATTTCAGGCGCCCATGGCAACCACGGACCTATTGAGCAGTTATTTCTTTCATCTTTATTTTCCAAACCAAAATCTAGACTAGCCACACAGATTCTGCAGTCTTTCAACTGTTTTCTTTTTTCTTTTCTTTTTAAATTTCTTTCAGATGAGTGTTTTTGTTTTTATTTTTAGTGTGTGCAAGTAATAAACAATTTTCTTCCTTTTAGCGAGAATCGGACATGATGATGACGTTGAATCCATGTGCTCGCGACCTCTTCAGGCCTCATCTCACTCAACCGTACCGTGTCACGCATGGTTGTACTGCTACGGAACGATGGACCTTTCACGCACCAGTCGCAGAAAGCAGACACCCATTCAGCACGCGATGCTCTTCCGGATATCGGACGAAACAACCTTGAACTTTTCGAAGTTTGGCGATGGTATGCAGATATTTTTCAAGTGCACATTATGTGGGTGGTTGTTAGACAGACCTCGGTCTTCTTAACCACTTAAATAATTGCCACGTTACTTAAGTTACTATCCCGCATCTCTCAAGTTGAAATGATTGTCTGCTAGTAAAATAAAAATAATCTCTGGGAAATTAATCTGCTCCTAAAACTTATTCCTATTGGCCAGTAAGACAGTGAAGACATAAAGAAACACGGTTGTCGTTATCTCGTGTGAACTGCATAGATTCACAAATGGAATCCAAGGTGTAGAATGTCATTAGCATCACGTGACGACATCCTCACTTCCGCGGATCGCTAGCCACGCCCCGGCTTATAATGCCACCGGCCAGCTATATCTCAATCACCACCGTTAGGTTTATGCACCGGCTCTCTGTTAGTACCATACGAGGTTTGTGGTAAAGTTGCAACGGTAATGCCAAGACCGGTTATAGTCGACATTGTCAATTGTAAAGCACCGTTGTTATTGGTTAAGAATCTAAATTATTTTCTACAAGCATTATTTTTTTTGTCTCCGGTAATTAAAATCGAGTGATTAATGAATGTTGACTCTGAATATTTTAATACTAAGCAAATAATCATTGAACATATTCAAACAAAATTGATTAATTAATGAAATGGCCAAATCAAAGATTCAGAAGAAGACTATATCATTTCTCGAAGCTCCTATTTTCATGACAAAACCGAAGCATCGCTTGGTGACATGTCACAGGAGAAAGTGTGACCCTCACTTCATAGACGCCACTTGACAGCAATCATAGCTGAGAATCCACGAAATGATGGGTACTTACTTCCAATCAACCTTTGTCATCATTTTCCCTACACTTCAAGAGAATTCGGGAAAATCGGAGAAATAGTTAAATGCGATTTTTAGAAATTAATTTATAGATTTTTGTCTTTTGTCTCTCGGCTTGTTTTTTTTTTTAGAAACTAAGTTCCCTATCCATAGCATGGACTGTTTACAAATTCGCAAATGTTCTGAATAATCCCCACCCTCCCGAAATTAACTAACTCCACCTTGGCGCAATTCACAAATACTTGGAATAGTTGAAGAACCGTCTAAAATATGATTTAAATTTAGAAAGAGGTTTATAAAATGCAAGCGTTCATGACGTCATGACGCTATTTCTTGACGTCATCATGGACAGTACAAGTCAATTTGTAGCAAGTGACAAGTGACGTATCTTCTTGATCCCAGGGCGGAAGAAGCGCGAGATTAGCAACACGTGAACAGCACTAATGAGATGCCAACTCCTCCCTATTTCCAGTTATCCAAATGCCATTGGTCGATCTAAGCGTCTGCATCGTCTCATTGGTTGTCATCTTGACGCGGGTACCTGTTAAGGCCGTTTTTAAATCCTACTCGCAAAATGGGCTTTTCTCGAAGCGAAGTTGAAATTTTCTCAAACGTTTTGTTCTACGAAGATCTAAAAATATTTGTGTGAATTTGTAGAGGCTCGTATCTAAAAATAAATAAGCACATCGCAACGTCGGTCACAACAACTCCAGATCAGCCATGTTGCCGAATTATGGATCAGTGTTTAACATGAGACCGGAATTTCCAATTCCTCCGATACACTCGGCTTTCCAGAGGGCTGTCCAACTTGCGGGATCGAGCAGTCCAGAAAACTTTCATCCATTTTACGCTCAGACCCACTTTCAACAGTCTCAATTCAGGCAAAGCTTCATTCCGACGTTTCCGCCGCTAGCATCCAGACCACTCGTTCCTCCTGAACTTTACTTGCCCTTCGGCATGCCAGGGCGTTCCCTTCAAGCTCTGAAGGACTTTTTGCGCAATAACGATGCGACCAACATTACTCCTACTCCGGGCGTCATATTCAGTGCAAGCGGTGGAACTACTTCCAGCTGCGTAGGAGAACTGACGGTTGACGAAGAGGAAGATGGAGACAAAACGGACGTGGAAGAAACAGTTGTCGAACTCGACTCCAAGGAGCTCTGGGATAAATTCCACTCCATGGAAACGGAAATGGTCATTACCAAGTCTGGAAGGTAAAAACAAAACTTGGAAACAAAGCCTATCAGTTAATAATTTTTGAATTAAATAAATGTTTGTTTCATAAAAAAATAAAAAACAAAAACAGAAAGAGTTAATATATCTTAATAATAATAATAGTAAAGATCATTTTTAATACGAGCAGGAGAATGTTTCCGCCATTCAAGGTGAAGGTGAGCGGGTTGTCCAAAAAAACAAAATACATTCTTCTCATGGACATCGTGCCTGTTGACGACTGTCGATACAAATTTCACAATTCAAAGTGGATGGTGGCTGGAAAGGCCGACCCAGAGATGCCGAAGAGGATGTACATCCACCCAGACTCCCCTGCATCTGGAGACCAGTGGATGAGCAAGATCGTCTCCTTCCACAAACTGAAACTAACCAACAACATTTCCGACAAGCATGGATTTGTAATTATTTATGCATCATTGTTGTAGAAAGTAATTTCAATCTAAAATTATATCTTAGTTAATATATTATTAAAAGTTGACCGACCGAGGTGATATTACCATCCAATAAATCATAGATTATTCCTGCTTTCCAAAAATCTCTGAGCTACTTCTTGCGACTAAAAAGTTGAAAAGAGAAATTTCAAAAGTGATTTGTGAGACGACATTCAATGCATTTTGCAGACCATTTTGAATTCCATGCACAAATACCAGCCACGTTTCCACATCGTCAAAGCCAGCGACATCTACAGGATGCCGTTCAGTGCTTTCAAAACATTCATCTTCCAAGAGACTGAATTCATCGCTGTGACGGCCTATCAGAACGAGAAGGTGGTAGAAAAATAAACAGAAATTTTATTGCAGAACGAATTAACTAATTTGGTGATTTATCTTTAATTGTACAAATATACATGAACAAGTTGTTTGTGTTGAAGATCACCCAATTAAAGATCGATAGCAACCCATTCGCTAAGGGATTCAGAGACTGTGGAGGAGGGAAGAGAGAGAAGAAGTAAGAGGACGTGTTAAAATATACTTATAAATTATAATAACAATTTATAAAATAATATAATACATTATAAAATAGATCAAGAACCAACATTTCACATTGTTTGAGATTTCAAAATGACGATATTCAACGTCCAACAATAAATCGTCCATTTAGAATTAAAGAATTTTCTAAATTCTAATACTTAGCATTAAGATTAATTAATAAATATTAATAAAAATTAAAATAATTTCAAGTCGTAGACTGCTCCTCCAGCATGCCGACCTCATGCAGTCGAAACCCCAGTCATACGAGATGGAGTCCTGCCTCGGGGAAGACGCTTCCAATGTCGACAAGCCCAGCCAGGAGAGGCTTCTCAAGAGGTCCTTCCAAGACTTCTACGGCCATGCCAGCACTGCCCACAACGACAGCAACAGCAACGCGGACGTGCATCAATTTCCAGAGGCGCAGGTCGACAGCCCCAACTACAGTAGGGCAACTGCTTCGTGTTGCGGCGTGGACAGCGACACTGAAGCCTATCACAAGCAATCCGAAATGCCATCACCTTCGAAGGTGAGAATACTGTCTCCGAGCTGTGACAAGGAGCAACACGATTCTCACCTCGAGACCGAGTGTTCGAGTCCAAGACAAGTTCAAATCAGGAGAATTACTCCGAACGATGAGGAAATTGCCGGTCATACACAAATTGGTTGGTTGTGTTTAATACATAATAATCGAATATTACATTAAGAAATTAAATTGTATGAATTGCATTTAATCTCTAACGCCTGCTTAATAATTTCACTGCTTATGAACATATCAACAACAATAACAACGACGACAACGATATTAGTACAGATATACACCAATATGGTGTAGATAGGTAGATAGACAACAACAACAACAACAACAACAACAACAACAACAGTAAAAGAAAGATAAAAAATAAAAATAAACAAAAATTCCGAGCAGACCAATCCGCGAAAGATGTGCACGGATCAGAGGCATCCTCTCCTGCCAGTTCCACCCATCGTCGCATTGAAACTCCGCCGAGGAAGCCTCCAGTTTGGTGTGACGGACACGATCAACTCCTGAAAAGGACAGACTCGTCAGGTAAGTTTCTTCATGAATTTCTATTGGATTTTACTTTTTTTTTTATCAAAAGTTTACTTTTTAAGGATAAAATAATTGTTCAATTGTTATTTCATTTGTCATATTTTAATAATTGTAAGTTGTAATTTAATTCTCAACTTTTAAGTAAAGTTAAAACGTTTTAAATTCAGTTTTACTTTAAATAAAATCGAATGTTTCGGCAGCACAAATAAATAGACAAATAATTGTGTAAGCGAGTCTTCACAAAAGTACCAATCCACAGATCGAAGCTTGGAAAAGCACGGATTAGTGGTAGATGACGACGATGACAGACCGATGGATGATTCTCGCAATAACAAATCCAGGAACATCGGAAGAGGAGTCGACGAAGGCGATCCGAAGGCAGGCTTGAACCAGAGCTCAGAAGGCATCAACCCTCTCGTATTTCACCCTCTTTTCCCATTCTTGTACTCATCCAACTTCATCCAGTACTCTCTCGGTCGGAGAATTCAAGAGTCCTTGCAGCATCGAGTTCCTACCTCCTTCTTGACGGCTTTCCACTACTTCCATTCTCAGCAGATCATCAAACAACTCCAGATGAAACACCATAATCACCATCAGCACCATCATCTGGGTGGAAACGAAAGGAATGAGAGCGAAGATCAATGCAATTTCACCAACCCGTTTGGCAATATGTGGCTCCAAGCGGGATATTCGGCTGCCGCAACTCTCGGTTTCAACAGTGGAAATTCCTCTCCTGGATTTCTGGAGCATCTCCACGCACTCCGCCAACAGCAGCATCAGCAGCAGAATCATGACGAATCGGCCGTCGCTTCAGCGACACGCCACGACCACATTTCAAGAATCGCAGCTTCCCACAACTTGGAAGCGAGAAGTAAACACCACCTTTTTCTATCTCACACAAATAGCGACAAATTTGATCCTCACGTTTCATTTCCAAACAACTTCCTCAGACTCAACGGCTTCCTTTCCAAAGAAAACAAATCAGCTTTCGATTATTCCAACTTGTTCAGGAACCGCCAAAGTTCATCCTTCGCGTCTGATCCAATCGCCGGTCAGCGTCCCTCGTCTTCATCTCCTGTCCTGCTTATGAAAAAACCTCGGACATTGCTGGAATCGAAGGCCGATTGTTCTGGAAAATGTGGAAGCAACGAGTTGAAAAACATGGAAAAAATGCTGGACGGGCTTAAGAAGAGCAAAACTAATGTCGGAGAGTTGAACACAGTGGCTGATTTTTAAGGATTTATCTCTAATTACAATCGTATAACAATAATATAACATGTATTAAAGATATAGTTTATATTTTGATTCAATAGTTTTCATTTAATCATGATCACAGTTCGTCTAATCTGAATTTTGTCAAATTGTGAATTAATATTTCGCTTTGTTCAATTGAATTTTTAAGACTCTCTCATTGATTCCATTCTGTGGACTTTGGAAAATAAATTTTTTTCATAATCGTTGAATAATTAATGATAGCATTCACTTTATCAACCACTGCATCAAGTTATTTATTGCCATTTATTTTCCATTATCTCCGGATTATATTCACACAACTTTATCATAGAATTTATTCCATTACAAGTATGAATATCAACATGAATTATAACACGAATGGCAGAAATAAAACAAAACAAGAAAACCTCGCACACGATGACGTAAACCACATGTACAAAAAAAGCTTCAAAAAATTCACAAATATTTGTTCTAGAAATTAACTTATCAACTCATCCATGCTGAAAAGAACCGATAAAGAAGGCAGAAATTGAGAGTATTTCACAGGAAGCCGAGAGGCTTCAGCGGCTGGATTGGCGAGAAAATCTATTAGCATGTCCATCACTTGGAAGTAAGGGAGATACTAACAGGTTTTAGAATCTGTTTAAGGAGCTTAAGTCAGCAGATTTCAGAGGATGCGATGAAATATTTAATGGTCCTTTGCGTGATATGCTTTTTGCTCTTTCATTTATTAATAATAATAATAATAATAACAATAATAATAATGAGAATAATAATAATAGTAATAACTACAACAACAACAATAATAATAATAACAACAATAATAATATTAATGTTAATAAATAATTATGAGACTTTGACAAATATTAATTATGAAATTTTTTTTGTGCATGTATGACAGTCGTCTGCCTGGAAGTGGCTCTTTTTAAACATTTTTTCTACCAAACTAATAATTCAAACAATGTTCCTCTTTCAGTTTTCAGATCTAATGATAATTATTCATTCTTAAACGTTGCCCAAAAGTCAGAAAGCGAGGTGAAGGTGAAGATGTCGTTGTGACAGATTACAACATATTCATACATTCATTCAATTTAAGAAGCGGTTTCATCAGATCCCTCTCTGACGATGGATTATCTGCCTATCTTAAATCTTCAACATCTTTTGGATCCAAAGTGCCATGACATCCTTTTTCTTTTACAGATCCACTATCATTTGAATTCCCAATTGTCAGTTCTCAGAGGAGAGGCAGAGAAGAGGCAGAGGACAAGTACTGACAAGTACATCGGCTGACATGTTGAGAGGAGTCTTTCTTTATCTCCGTGCACGCTTAACCGTGTCTGAACGCGCCGTTACGCGCTTCCGTACTAGAGCCTAAATGACGTCACTAATCCGAGCCAATGACATCACGGCTTTCAATCTTCGGCGTCGAAATCTTCTAAAGCGCCTTTTTAGGCATTTTGAAAAAAGCCAGTCTGGTTTTTTGCGTTAATTTCAATAAATGTACCAAAAAATATCGTGATAGAGAAACAAATGATCATTATTTTTTAAACCACATGCGAGTTTTATTGAACTTAAGATTTCGAGTTAATTTTGTCAACTCAAACTTTAAAAATAACGCGAGAAAGCTTTTCCAGCCCTGCTGTTTCATTGTCCTGCTGATAAATTTTTTAAAGAACCGTTTCAGCCCGGCATTTGAGGAGAAATATCAAAGCGTCTGCTAAGTTTTATCACCCATTAACGTAACCCCGGATTACACGGTACGTCCGCGCTATTGGAACTCCGTTCCCCCCCGAAAGCCTTGTATACTCCGAGCTTTCGACGAAGACGGCGTTCATAGCCAGATTTATCGAGACAAGTTTCACAGAAATAAAATGTTTCAAAGTCTGTTCATCCTTCTTGTTTTGTTAAACATATTTTGTTGCTGTTTTTCTATTGTTGCAATGATCTCTTGTCTATGGATGCTTGTTCTTTGTCAAACACAAATGGACATCTAGACATCGCACGGTTGAGAGGTACAAGTCTACAGCCTCATTAGGGTGACCCCTGTTGACCTTCGTTGACAACAACTCGGAGAGCGTTGACACACCTCCCTGTAATCGATGCTACTTTCCGTCACTTTCTCCTCGAGCGAAAAAAAATTGATTCGATTCGATGAAAGTTGATTGATTGAAATTTATTGAAATACTTCAATCAGATTGAGCAAATGATTTATTTTGACTGGCAGCAATGTTTTAAATAATCCAGTGATGTCATTGAAATGTATCCACGCCCTTTATAGTGGATGTCATAACAAATGTTAGCCATTCGTTTGATCAAATCCTTTTCGTTAGAATTGCTGTTTCAACATATCTGGTCGAAAGACTGATTTCAGACCTACTCTAAGATGAGGTGAAGCTGTTTAGAGCGACTATTACTCAGAAGGGCACTACCTCCCCAAAAATCCTCCCTCCCTTTTTTTTTATTCCAAGGTCACCAAGGCTCTCTTTCCACGATTATCCAGCAATGAAGAAAGGCGAGCATATGCTGGCTTCATTGTCAAATTAATTGTTTTTGCTTTGCCCTCCTCAAGATAACCTGGCGGGAGTTCAGGATAAGAACAAAGAAATTGATTTATTGACATAGGCTGTATGTATAATATATATGTAATAACCTTTTTATATTATATATAAAATATATTTATATATTATAATATTTTTTTGTTTATTTCATTTTTACTTGGACGTTTTTATAAATTATGAATATTATTATTGAATTATTGTGCAGAGTCAAATTACGAACTTGACTGACGACTTGCATCTGAAGATTATTTTTGTGAACTATGATTTTGAGAGTAATAGAATGTTCAAGCCGAAGAAAGTTTATGTTTATAAAATTAATAATAATAATAATAATAATCATCATCATCATCGTTCTTTATACAATAACAATAAATTTAAGCAGAATGGAAAAAAAACGCTCCTAGAAATGAAAAAAAAAGCTTTTTTTGTCGGGAAAAGTCTTTCGAAGTCACTCGGAGAAACAAAGCGATGATCACTAAACACGAATTAACGAAGAAGCAAAAGGCAAATAAATAGCGGGGAAAACAACGAAGAAGCGATAAAACAGAGAGAAGGCACGGGGATTGGGGAGTAGAGCCACGTTAAACTGTCTCATTGCACGGTAGCCCTATCTTTTCATGGTCAACTTGTAGAGCAGGGATTAGGCAAGAGGCGAATCATTATCCATCACAAAGAAGACACAAGAATGGATAGATTTAGTGCTGAGCCAGCTCTCGTGTCCGCTCTCCTTGACTGAGTGAACATGTCGATAAAGACCTTGAAGACCGTATAAAGAGTTATTTCTGCCGAAAGAAGCTGAGGCAATTGGAGCTTCCAATGGAAGGCATTTGTGTTTCAATTTCAACCCAGAATCGATAACAGAAGAGATGCAAATTGAGATTTTTTAAAATTTTTTTGAATAATTTCGAGAGCAATCCGGAAAATCATTTCATGTTTTGTTGCCGATATCCAAAGAGCGGCTGTCACTACTTTGTTGACTTGTTCGTGAAATTAGTTTGTGAACTGACAAAACTTGTCTTAATATAATTTAAAACATTAAAACTAAAGCCGAAAATGATTTGATAGATGTCATTTCTGAGTTAAACTTTATAATGAGCGTCGATGTCGTAGCACGAAACGTTTTTAAAATACATCATTAAGAAACACGTGTTTGTCACTTTATTTACTACAAAAATAATGGAAAATGAAACAAATCAAGCGATCAAAGTATTTTTCGTGAATTGATCAAAAACATTAAAGTTCGACGATCCTCCACTTCTCGGCATACTCTTGGGTTAATTCTTTGATTTTTAGCTTCGACCTGTCTTTGTGAAACATTTTATTGACGAAATCTTCCTTAGAGAACGTTGAAGATTGAGGTAATGGGAACTGGTCGGTGGAGAGAATTTCTGTGAGAGTACTTTTTGCAAAATCAAAATGTTTGCTGTGCAGGGCCATGATGACATCTGCCAAAGGATTCAGGTTCAGCATCGGCAAGTTGACAGCTATGGCGAGAACAATTCTTTCCAGCAATGTTCTTCCGTGGACTTCGATAACTTGTGTGACATCAACGTTGAGGATAAGTAAGGCAAGAAACTGACAAGACGACTTAGAGACATTCATATCTTTCGTATCAATTCCTACAATGGCCAACCAAAAAAACTTAAACAAAGCATCCAAGTCAGAATTCATGAGTGCAGGATATCTCCTGACCATCTGATTAAAGAAATTCATTGAACATTCAACGATATCGAGATGATTTCCATAATCGTGCTCCATGATCTGGAATGACTTGTCTCGGACAATGTTGAAAGTTGGTTGCAGGATCCGCATAAGTTCATTGTCGTCAGAGATGGCTAGGAATAAATATTTTGTAAAATCGAAAATGCAAGGCATGACTTTGAAATTTGAAGCAAAGGAGACCACTTCGCCGAAGCCGGAAACTGCGAAACCAACGTAACAGGACAAGGAACTGACAGCTTTCTTGAGCATTTCAAACAATTCTTTCATGATATTTTCATCGAATACGTACAGACTGATGATTTGTTTTACGCATGGAAAGAGTTGCTCCAAAAATTTAAGGATGAAATGACTTGAATCGATGAAATCATTTTCATCGTTAATGGAAACTGTCATGAAAAACCCGTCGAGAATTCTTAAGATTCGAATTGCATGATTCATACTTTCGCTTGAAATCTCGCTGGCATCGACATGAATGATGGTCCTGACACTATGCATCAAGGTCTCGTTGAACTGGAGAGCCTTTTCTTGTGGCATGACCGACAGCACGTAACCGAGGCAGTTCGCCAACTCGACACCATCGGAGATCTGTAAATCTCCCTTCTTCATGGTTTCCTCTAGCCCTTGAAGCACTTTCACTGACACCTGGGCAATTTTGCTTTCTTGACAGAGCAACAATTTATTTAGCGAGATTAAAGCAGCGGATAGGATTTCTTGTTGTTGGAGACATTCCAAAAAGAAATCGATCGAGTCTAGGATCATCGGCATAGTCATCTCCCTCGCATAACTTCCCATAAGTAAGACTTTCTGCCTGGTGAGGATAATGTGATCACAAGGCACAAGTTTTAGCTGTGCATCCATTTCTTCGATGTCGGAATCCCTGAATTTTCCCATCTCCATGATTGATGTCATCAAGTAAATTATGCTCTCAAACTTCTGCCAGGCAATTTTGACACCGTTTTCTAAGTTCGTCAGCTCTTCTTTCAGCAGATGTACCAAAGTAGTCAATGCACGACACTTTTCATTTTCTGAGAAGTACGCTGCAGCTTCGGCAAAATCCTGTCTATAACTTCCAAAATCTTTCTTTGTGTCTTCTGGCCACATGTCATATTCATCATCGGAAGGATATTGAGCTTTGTATGTCATAAACGTCAGCATTTTTTGAAACTCCTCTGCAATCGAATTCCTTGCATCGGCACTGTAGATCTGGTTCATTAATTCATCCTGAAGGTTGAACCAGAACCTGAATGAGAGATTACTGGAGATTTCTTTTGTAGGATACTGACCGTTGATATTCACGGTTTTATAAATGATTTCAAAAAGATTCATAGCAAGAGGCTTGCGAGGATAACTCAAATTTGTCGAATTAAACGCTTGCGCTATCAGATTAACGTTGTTTTCTGCTGCTGTGACAATGATTTTAGTCAGACTCCGAAAGACTTCAACATTTTCTGATTCCGTATCCAGCAACGGAGAAAGTTCTACGACTTTCTGAAGATAATTATACGCTATTTCGTGGCTTTGTGAAGCTGAATTACCTTGCAGCTTGAAGAGCCGCATAAGAGCTTGTACTGATTCAGAGAAATAAGTAGGTGACCTTAAATGGTCAAAGATCATGAAGACGACTGGCTGCGATCCTGGATTCGTAGCACTCATTCCAAAATTGATCCAACTGGTGAAGCACATGATTGACTGGAGCTTGACTAATTCTTCGGCCGACTGCTGTTCTAGAATATGTTTTAGACAGCGATAATACGCAATGAGTTCTTTATTAGCACACTTGCCACCTGAGATCTATTGTTTTGGGGCAGGAAAATACTTGGATATTCTTCTGGAAGTGCTGTTAAAATTTCCAACACGTTTCTTTGCTTTAGACTCTGAATCTCCAAGTCATTGTCCTCACGACGTATTGCCATTGCCGCGAGCTCGTCGATTGCTGAGTGCCAGAACTTTGGCAGGGTTTGTAGGACGAAGCAGGATAAACAAATACATATCTTGGAGACGATCGCTCTCTCAATATTACCATGAGTACTCAAAAGTTTTAACAAAGAATGTTGAATGTTTGAAAATTGATCGCCCGGAACCTCGTACCAATGTTTTGAGATCTTGAAGTGAAGTGTGCAGGCCCCGTAAAACTGAGCTTCAAAATTTCTATTCTCCAGGAGCTGAAAACTAAACTTCCAAGCATCTCCTGAGCATTGTGCTCGAGTTAGGAAGTTGTTTAAAGCTGCATTGGTTGGATCTCCATAAAACTGTTGGAGGACTATTTCAATATTTTTCGCAGTAAATTCTGACTCTTGTGTACTCATTTCGAAGATGATCTAATTCAAAGTAGGTGAAAGGTCAATAAACGCTTCTAAACTTGAACCTACTTGTGTTCCCAGCTTGTGCAAGCCTGTTCTTCAAATGATGGCGAGTAGCGATTCTACGAATGAATGTTAGTATAACTGACGTTCCCCTTTACGACACATACTTCAATAAAAAGATAACAAATATATTTGATAAAATAATTTTATAAAATCCATAAAGTTTACTTAATTTTTCGCCAGTATTACTTCAATTATTACCGTTTAAAATTAAAAATTGATTGAAATATAAAATTGACAAAACTGACGCATTTAAAACCAAATTATGTTTAAGAAATTTGAACCATTTCTTTTATAATAGAAGCGTCTTACTGCGCATCGGACAAGTTATCATTCATTTTTTCGTTTGGAGGAATAAAGTGGTTGGGTACTTGTAGCAATGATACATTGTTCTTAACTTATACTTAAGAAACTCTTGGTTACAAGTTTTTGTTTTTTTTTTGCAAAAGTCCCACTCTGTTTCTCAGAATGCATTTTGCCACTTTAAACTCCCATTCGCTGTCACTTGAACTAGATGGTGGGCTTAAATACATCTTGTCAATTTTGGCCATCCACTATCGCATCATCCAACTCTCTCGACATCCAATCCATCCTAACTCCATCACCTCATTCACCACTGCCACACACCTGATGGCCTACGTTTTTGTATTTATATTTAGCCGATATTTAGCTCTTGAGTGTCTTACCCCAATAGGATTGTGAAGGCACTTTTTAATCGTTCTACCCTTTATATAACGCCCCTACCCGATGGCGCTCCCTGGCGGTGCAGGCTGGGTTGCGAACAGTATACGTTACGACTTTTGCCATCATGACCGCATGCAGGAACGCAACCCATTCGGCCAACTGCACAGACCAGTCCATAGGTCATTCATCTCACAAAAGGCTTCTAATATGTTTCCCCTGCTGTCTGGAATGAACTAACCTCTCTCTCTCGTAAGGGCTTAACCATCCCTGAAGCTCTTCCATGCAATTCTTTTACGATACGATACGATACGATACGATACGATACGATACGATACGATACGATACGATACGATACGATACGATACGATACGATACGATACGATACGATACGATACGATACGATACGATACGATACGATA
>MPNW01000160.1:145331-158081 GCA_011800805.1 Hirudo medicinalis | reverse complement strand
GAAAGCATCTTCAGTTTTTGAAAGAATTTTTTCTTGATAAGATTTGAAATCTTATTCTTGTCGGCACTGATAAGATCGTCAAACTGTGGCATGAGGAAGACTTTAATTTGCATGAGGGCATCGTCTTGGGCCATTAGAGGCAGCAAATACACAAGACATCTCGCCAACACAGCAAAATCAGATGTTTCTAAGTATCCTGCATCCAAACATTCTTTAAGACCTCGAATTACATCTTCATTCACCAACAAAATACTCCCCTTTTTGTGAAGCAGCAAAGCTCTCAAAGTCTTTAAGGCATCGGACGAGATCTCCGGGACTCGTAGACTCTCCAAGACGAAGTTGATCGAATGTACAAACATCTGGTCGTCCATTTTCTCTGAATAGCTGCTTAAGAAAAGTATAATCTGTTTCTTGAGGGTGTTGTGAGTACAAGGCACACATAAAATCAAGGCATTGATTTGTTCGATACAATCCAGTTCATTTTTGTGTGCTGCCTTCACAATTGAAGTCATCAGGTGAATTATACTTTCAAACTCCTGCCATTCAACTTCTGTACTTTTGAGATGCTTTTCACAATGGTTTGACAGCATCTTGATCAATTTCATTATTGGTTGGAAACCCATGAATTTGGAGAAGGAAGCGGCAGTTTTGGCAAAATCCTGTCTATAGCTTTCGAATTTCTCCTTTTCATCAGCCTCCCAATTTGTGTACACATTTTCATGTGGATATTTGGTTTTGTTTATCATAATATCGAACATTTCCAGGATCTTTTCCTCCACTACATCTTTGACATGAAAAGGGTAACTTTCTTCTTCTAAATTTTTCTGGAGCTTTGACCAAAAATCGAAAGAAATGTTACTGCAGAGTTCTTCTGTGGGATACTGACCCTTTACGTTGACTGTTTTCAGTATGAGTTCTAAGAGTTTCAAAGCTACTTTGGAGTGCGAATTATCAAGTGAGGACAATATCACCTCGCTATTGTTCACTGCAGCTGATACGATAATCTCGGTCAAACTGTGACTGACATCAATATCATCTGATTCCGAATCAAATAATGNGCTACTTTGGAGTGCGAATTATCAAGTGAGGACAATATCACCTCGCTATTGTTCACTGCAGCTGATACGATAATCTCGGTCAAACTGTGACTGACATCAATATCATCTGATTCCGAATCAAATAATGAAGAAAGTTCGGCAACCTTTTGCAGATATTTCATCAAGGGTTGATTAGTTCCTCGTTCCGATTTGAAGAACTTGAAGAACTGCCTAAGAGCTTCCGCTGAGCAAGTGAAACAGGCAGGCTGTCTTAAAAGGTCGAAGACCATGAAAACTAGTATCTCTCCATCATAATGAAAGGCAGATACATCAATACTGAGCCAATTTTTGAAACACCTGAGGGCCTGATTTTTCAGAAAATCTTGGTTGGACTTATCCTCTATTATATGATATATCATTTGGAAGATTGACGAAGAATTACATCTTCTAAGCTCAATTTCAACGCAAGCTCTCTTATTTTGAGACATGTCCAAATTAGAAAGTTTTTCTGGGATAACTGTTAGAGTCTCCAAGAAATATGTCTTCTTCCATTCATTAACCTCACTTCCGATGCGCCCTATCAAATAAGAAATGATATCAATCTCTATCGCGGTTTGTAAGATGATGCATGCTAAACATTCACAAATCTTAACAACCAATGCTTTCTTGTTACTTTCCAAAAACATCATCAGTGATTTTATAAGAATATCCATGTCGTTTTTGTGAAACTGATGCCATTGATTCACGATTTTGAAGTGAAGTGTGTCGGCGGCGTAAATCTTAACTGAAAGAGGCTTGTTGGCACGCAATATTTCCAAACTCAAGCTCCAAGCATATTTGGACAGCCTTGCGTTAGCTAGGAATTCAGCTACCTTGTTATTGGTAGGTTCTCTATCAAATTGTTGAAGTGCTTCTTCGATATTTCCCAGAGTAATTGCATCATCGGTAATCATTTCAAAGTGTTACCAAATTTATTCAAAGCCTACCTGGTGAAATGTTGTTAAATTCTTAAACTGTTATTAAAATGTTGTTAATTTATTCTTATCTGTAGCGATGGTCGGCTATTCAATTTATATATTATAGCGGTTACGTGTATTTGCCTTTCATGACACAACCAGCATTAAAATAAAGACAGCAAATACGATTATAAAGAATTCATTTTTAAAATCAATAAACGCTTAATTATGGAATAATATTCTAAGCATTTTACAATGAAAAGGTCAATAATAGATTATAAATAAATAGGTGCTAACATTCAGCATTAATAATATCAGGGTTGTTAATATCTCGATACTATCGCCGATACTTCTTGCCGTCAGTATCGAAATGGATATCGACGATACTCGCTACCAATACTTTTTCGAACATTTTCTTAAGATGAAATTAACTTTTATAACTGTGTGATGAACTTAAAGTCACCCGCCTACTTCCAGTCTAGCAAGTTTGTTTTTTTTTTTAATGTGTGGAAGTAATGCGTCCCGTAGCGGGCGGTCTGAATATTCTGCAAGGAGAAAAGGCTACAAGTCTAGGACATTTACTTCCAACATTGGCAGTTATTGTGAACCAACTGAATGCTTTGCTGGAATACCATACAAATCTTTTAACATTAGTGATACCCCTAATTAATGGAATAAAAGCTGGAATAAGTAGAAAGCTTAAAGAATTGGGCAACAATGTTGATGCTCAACTGACAGCAGTTGTCCATCTCATTTCAAATCATATTAGTTCGGTGATGAAGTCCAGAAAGCACGGCTTGTGATGACATTGAAATCACGAATGGACACCATGGTAAAGGAGGGAGATAAAAAAAATGTTCAGATGATCAATCCCTCTATCTTCAAAAGGGCCCAAGTTCTCCCCTTCTTTAAAAGCCAAGCCTCGACCCAAGCACTCCTGCAAATTATAGACCTATCTCTAATCTTTCTACTATATCAAAACTGCTCTAAAGACTCATTATGTCTAGAATCACATAGGATTTTTCAACAAATTTCATTGCTGCATTTTCCACCAAGATACAAAAATTAGATGTTGTTGGCTTGGAAGAGGTCGATAGATATTTGGCTGACATTTCTTCAAAGTTGTCATCTCCTAATCAGTTGGTTCGCTTTAATATCCTACATAAAAATAATTATGTGGAACCATCAACACTGGATTGCCAGCTACTCCGGCAGTGGAGAGATTGTTTTCATTGGGTGGCAGAAATTTTTCACCACTTCGCTCAAATATGTTAGCGAACGTTTTGAAATGTTGCTATTTTTGCGTCTATAAAAATGATAAACATACAAATAATATATTTGAATTTATAACATCATTTTCAAATAATTTTTCATATGTTGCTTTTCAATAAATTTTTTTTTGCTTATTACAAAATTGAATATTGTTTGAGTTTTTATTATTTCAAAATGCATATGAAAAGGTATTGCCAATATATTTCATCTATATAAATAAAAATGAACGTTTGTCTACTTATTTGTTTGTTTTCCATATAACCAGCTCTTGAAAGATTCTCAACTATAAAGCAATAAAATTAAATTAATTTATATAAATTTATATTTCAAATCTATAAAAATGAATGTTTGTATGTTTGTGAGTTCGATTGTTTTGATTGAAAAATAAATAAAAATCCTAACTTTTTAACTCTGCTAATAATTTTACTAGACATTGCTTCTCACATGGACAATTATATGTTGCGTGTTCAAGAGTCGGCAAACCAGACAATCTCACTTCACAATATAACTTCACAGACAATGGAACAACAAAAAATATTGTATACCCACAAGCATTGTGAAATTAAACATATTAGAATCATGCAATTTCTTTTCTTTGCCATTTAGCCAGAACTGAGCCATAGCAACGCGTGGCCGGGTACACTAGTATTTTTATATACATTTGCCAGTGTAGTTCATATTTTGAAATGAATATTGGTATTGGTATTGCCAATAAATTTAAAACAAAATATTGGTATTGGTGCCGGCAATACTTTATAAAGTATTGTTAACAACCATGAATAACGTTAATATTATTAACAGGTGAAAACTGAGGATTAAATAATGTTTTTAACATATTGTTGCATTTATTTATTTTGAAATAAATAACAAGCATTATACATTTATATATATCATTTCGCGAAATAAATTTTTAAGATAATTAAAACACTAAATGATGTGTATCTTCGCGACAAGCCCATTCCGATCCAGGATGATATTTAGAATTTGGGTTTTGCATCAAAAGTGAAGTGTCAAGTCATAAAAACTGTGACAAAAAAACTGTGTGGTTCTAGCGATCACAGGACTGATAGGTTCGTGAGGTTTCTGGAACGGATTCCTCAGAAGCGCGATCAAGGACGTTGGACAATCAAAGATAAGGTGGCGATTATACGAATGAATGGTAGGGTAACTGACGTTTCCCTTTATAACAATTTATGTCAATAACCAGGTAACAAATATATTTGATAAAATAATTTTTGTTTAAATCCATGAAATGTATTTAATTGCTTGACAGTATTATTTTTTTATTTTATTTTCACAGTCCATTGCTCCAGACTTTTCAGGAATTTGTTGCGTTGGAGGAAGGAAGTGAAATCGCATAGTGGCGATGATGCTTGTGTCAATGAAGCTGAACTTGAGAGGCACTGCCGAGCCTGACCTTACAACTGCGATCATTTCCCACCAAGAAGCCTGGAATGTTATTCCATGCCAATTCAACGCCTTCCTTAGAAGACATCATTTGAATTATTCAGGACAAGATCTGGAAGGCAAGGTTGGGGGGGCACAGAAAGGACCAAATGAACGGAATGAACAAAATAATGTTTTTACGTAAATGTTAAGAATTTTGAAAAATCAACAGCAATTAAGCATTTAAAACGAGTGTAAGTTATGGAGTTAATTTAATGGGGTAAAGAATTCCATACTGTTACGACACGATTTGTGTGGACAAATTTCATTGTGTCAATTCTGCAACGACCCGTCTTTAATTTACAACCTGTGGTCGGATGGCTAAATGTTTTAAATAATTCAAGAAGATTGGATCCAATGAGGCCGCTAAAAAATTTGGAGCAGAGGCACAAGTCAATTAACATTAATTTCAAAAATAATGCGCTTCATTATTTTGCCTGAGCAATATTTCCATCTTGCATTTCACTTCCAACCGCTGCTACACTGCACAATTAAACAAATATCTGATTTTGCTAACTAGGTTGCAGAATGATGAGATAACCTAACAAAAATGTTACTTATTTTCAATCATGACAGAGCAATAATTATGCTTCATTGAATTAACAATTTTATCACATTAACGATAACTTAACTAAATTTATTACTTCAAGACTTCAATCGGGGTTAGATACTTCCATCCAAACTCATCAATAGGAAAATATAAAAGTTTTAAATGAAAAATTAAAAACACATAACCGTTATTTTATTTACAAAAAAAAAGCAAACGGCAAGAAAATCCTGACAAATTTAATGTTTTCTCGTGCGTCCTTGAAAATTCCGGAAGACCCTTTCTCTTTTTTCCTTCGTATCTTGGCAAATTCCAGAATTACCCTTTCGACATTTATTCTGCTCTTCAATGGAGTAATTATTTTGCAGAAGAACTGTCTCTTCTCGAGTTTCGACAAATGGCCTAGTGCCAAATTATCGTCAGAAAGCATGTCGGTCAAGGTGTTCTTCACAAAGTCAAAATGCCGGCTAAGGAGGGTCTTCACAGCACTTGCCAAAACTTTTAAATTATTATCCGACCTAGTTTCAAATAAAGCGAAGACGACTATTTCCAGCAATTTTCTCCCGTGACTTTCAATGACTTGTGTCGGATCAATTTTGGATATTAGTGAATCAAGAAACAGGTACGCTGACTCGTTGAGACACTTATCACTACACCTAATACCCACCATGGCAGCGGAATAAATCTTAAGCAAGTCAATCGATTCGCAATAAAGTAGTGTTGGCAATTTCGTCAATATTTGCATCGAAAAATCAAGAAATTCCTTCAAAAGAGCTGCCTGGTCATCAGAAACATGTTCCAACATCGGAAATGTTTTCTTGTAGATCAAGTCGCTAGTTGATTGTATGATTGGCTTTTGATCGTCATTTGAGAAAAATGTCTTTGCAAAGTTAATTAATCGAGGTAATGGATTTAAGGTATACGCGGTGGAGACCAAACCATGGTAGCTAGGAGATGCAATCCTGGGGTAACAACGCAAGGTAGCAGCAGATCTTTGGTGCATTTCGAACAATTCATCAATGGTATTTTCATCAAGGATGTTCAAGTGTATGACTTGTATAATGCAGGGAAAGAGTTGTTCCAAAAATTGGAAAATAAAATGACTGGAATCGATTATTTCGACTTTAGAAAAAGAAAATTCTACGAAGAACCCGGAAAGCATTTTCAGTTTCTGAATGAAGGTATTCGTGCTCACATTTGAAATCTTATTCTTGTCGGCACTGATGAGATCGTCGAACTGTGGCATGAGGAAGACTTTGATTTGCATGAGGCATCGTCTTGGGCCATTAGAGGCAGCAAATACACAAGACATCTCGCCAACACAGCCAAATCAGATGTTTCTAGGTATCCTGCATCCAAACATTCTTTAAGACCTCGAATTACATCTTCATTCATCGACAAAACACTCCCTTTTTTGTGAAGCAGCAAAGCTCTCAAAGTCTTTAAGGCATCGGACGAGATCTCCGGGACTCGTAGACTCTCTAAGACGAAGTTGATCGAATGTACAAACATCTGGTCGTCCATTTTCTCTGAATAGCTGCCTAAGAAAAGTATAATCTGTTTCTTGAGGGTATTATGAGTACAGGGCACGTGAAAAATCAAGGCATTGATTTGTTCGATACAATCCAGTTCACTTTTGTGTGCTACCTTCACAATTGAAGTCATCAGGTGAATTATACTTTCAAACTCCTGCCACTCAACTTCTGTACCTTTGAGATGCTTTACACAATGATTTAACAGCATCTTGAGAATTTGCCTTATTGGTCGGCAGCCGAAGAATTTGGATAAAGATGCGGCAGCTCTCGCAAAATCCTGTCTATAGCAATTGAATTTCGCCTTTTTATCAGCCTCCCAATTTGTGTACACATTTTCATGTGGATATTTGGTTTTGCTTATTATAATACAGAATAACTCTAAAATCTTATCCTCCACCATATCTTTAAAATAAAAAGGGTAACTGTCTTCTTCTAAATTTGTTTGGAGCTTTAACCAGAAATTGATGGAAAGGTTACTGCAGTGTTCTTCTGTGGGATACTGACCCTTTACATTGACTGTTTTCAGGACGAGTTCTAAGAGTTTCAGTGCTAATTTTGAGTACGCGTTATCAAGTGAGGACAATATCAACTCGCTATTGTTCACTGCAAATGATAAGATGATTTCGGTCAAACTGTGAGTAACATCAATATCATCTGATTTCGAATCAAATAATGGAGAAAGTTCGACAACTTTTTTCAGATATGCAATCAAAGAATGATTGTATCCACGCATCGGCTTGAAGAGCTTGCAAAATTGCTTTAGAGCTTCCACGGAGCATGTAAAATAGGCAGGCTGCTTTAAAAGGTCAAATATCAAGCAAATTATGGACACGCCCTTTGCATTAAAGAAATATACTTCTATACTGAGCCAACTTTTAAAACACTTGAGGGCTTGATTCTTCAGAGAGTCTTGATAGCACTCATCTGCTAGGAGATTGTTGATCATTTGGAAGATTGACCACGAATAACCTCTTAGCACTTTTTCAGTGTCATATTTCTTAATTTTAGGCATATTCACATAACAAAACAGTTCTGGAACCAATGTTAAAGTTTCCAAAAGATGTATCTTCCTCCTTACATTATCCTCGTTTTCGATACTTGTAATCACTATCCGTGTGCTATCATGTTCTGTGGCGGTTTGTAAGATGAAGCTTGCTAAACATTCACAGATCTTGACAACTAATGCCCTCTCATTACTTGCCAAAACCTCCACCAATATTCTTGTTACATATTTCGCACTGCCTATGTGAAACTGATCCCATTGATTCGCGATTTTGAAGCGAAGTGTGTCGGCGGCGTAAATCTTAACTGAAAGAGGCTTGTCGGCACTCAGTAGTCTCGCACTGAGACTCCAAGCATATCTGGAATACTTCGCATGAGCTAGGAAATCAGCTACCTTGTTATTGGTAGGTTCTTTTTGAATCTGTTGAAGTGCATCTTCGATATCTCCCAGAGTAATTGTCTCATAGGTAGTCATTTCAAACTTTAAACTAAATTAATCAAAGCCTTCCTGGATAAATTTTGTTAAATGCTTAAACTACCAACTGCTTGCTGTAGCACTGGTCGGCTATTCAATTTATACAGTAAATCTATGGCGGTTACCTACACTTGCCTTTTATTATACAGCAGCAATAAAATAAAGATATCAAATATGATTATAAAGAAATAATTTTTGTAAACCAATAAACGTTTAACTATTATATAGTATTCTAATCTTACAATGAAAAAGTCAATAATATTAATAAGTAGCTAACATGTGACAATAATATTAACATTAATAGGTGAAAATTGATGACGAAACAATGTTTTGAAAACATTTGTTGTATTTATTTTTAAACAAATAATAAGCTTTCTACATTGGTTACATTGATTAAAATTTCGCGAAATCAATTAGGAAAATTAAAACACGAAATAATGTGCATCATCGCCACAAGGCCATTCCAACCTGGAATCATATTTAGAATTTGAGTTCTGGATCTCACTAATCGTCTAATATTCCAACGTCTCATCGACAATGAAGCGTCAGCCAAAAAGACAAATAATAAATGTGACAATTGGGTCCTATCGAACAAAAGATTTACATGTTCGCGAGGCTTCTAGCACAGGTATCCCAGAAGCACAGTTAAGAAACTTGAACAATCAACGATTACCGTTATCATTAAATTTCCTTATCACTCTCCTTATCATTAATTCAAAGTTAATAACTTTCAATTTTAAGTTATGAATAACATTCATTTGAAAAATAAATAAAATAAAAAATAATTATTCCGCCTGAACAATATTTTCATTTTGACATTCACAACCAACTGCTACACTTCACAATGAAACATACAACAATAACTGATTTTGTTCTCTTTATCATTTATTTTATTTAACAAAAGATAATTGTGACAAATTAAATCAGAATTCCTCTTGTGATTCCAAAAAACTTTCGTCAGATTCTTCATATTCCTCTCTCAGGAGGTTCCGCCATATCTCGGCAAATTCGAGGAATACCCTTTCCACATTTATTCTGCTCTTCTTTGGAGTAAGTATCTTGCAGAGGAACTGTCGCTTAGTAAGATCCGACATATGACTTACTGGGAAAATATCGTCAGAAAACATTTCCGTCAAGGTGTTCTTCACAAAGTCAAAATACCGGCTAAGGAGGGACTTCATAACACTCGCCAAAACTTTTAAATTTGTTTCCGATATAAATCCAAGTATGGCGAAGATGATTACTAGCATAAATTTTCTTCCAAGAACTTGAATAACTTCTGTCAGATCAATTTTAGATATTAGTGAATCAAGAAAACGACACGNACCAACTCACAGTAAAGAGGAGCAGCAATCCTGGGGTAACGACGATAGGTAACAGCAGAACTTTGAAGCATCGTGAACAATTCATCAATGGTATTTTCATCAAGGATGTTCAAGTGTATGACTTGTATAATGCAGGGAAAGAGTTGCCCCAAAAATTGGAAAATAAAATGACTGGAATCAATTATTTCGACTTTAGAAAAAGAAAATTCTACGAAGAACCCCGAAAGCATATTCAGTTTCTGAATGAAGGTATTCGTGCTCACATTTGAAATCTTATTCTTGTCGGCAGTGATAAGATCGTCAAACTGTGGCATGAGGAAGACTTTAATTTGCATGAGGCATCGTCTTGGGCCATTAGAGGCAGCAAATACATAAGACATCTCGCCAACACAGCCAAATCAGATGTTTCTAAGTATCCTGCATCCAAACATTCTTTAAGACCTCGAATTACATCTTCATTCACCAACAAAATACTCTCCTTTTTGTGAAGCAGCAAAGCTTTCAAAGTCTTCAAGGCATCGGACGAGATCTCCGGGACTCGTAGACTCTCCAAGACGAAGTTGATCGAATGTACAAACATCTGGTCGTCAATTTTCTCTGAATAACTGCCTAAGAAAAGTATAATCTGTTTCTTGAGGGTAGTGTGAGTACAGGGCACGATTGAGAGCAAGATATTGATTACTTCGGTATAATCCAGTTCACTTTTGTGTGCTACCTTCACAGTTGAAGTCATCAGGTGAATTATACTTTCAAACTCCTGCCACTCAACTTCTGTACCTTTGCGATGCTTTTCACAATGATTTGACAGCATCTTGAGCATTTGCCTTATTGGCCGGCAGCCGAGGAATTTCGATAAAGATGCGGCAATTCTCGCAAAATTCTGTCTATAGCATTCGAATTTCTTCTTTTCAGCGACATCCCATTCATTGTATTCGTTTTCATGTGGATATTTGGTTTTGTTTATCATAATATCGAACATTTCCAGGATCTTTTCTTCCACTACATCTTTGACATGAAAAGGGTAACTTTCTTCTAAATTTTTCTGGAGCTTTAACCAGAAAATTAAGGAAAGGCTACTGCAGTGTTCTTCTGTGGGATACTGACCCTTTACGTTGACTGTTTTCAGTAGGAGTTCTAAGAGTTTCAAAGCAACTTTGGAGTACGAATTATCAAGTGAGGACAATATCACCTCGCTATTGTTCACTGCAGCGGATGCGATAATCTCGGTCAAACTGTGAGTGACACGAATATCATCAGTTTCCGAATCAAATAATGGAGAAAGTTCGGCAACCTTTTGCAGATATTTCATCAAGGGTTGATTGGTTCCTCGTTCCGGTTTGAAGAACTTGAAGAACTGCCTAAGAGCTTCCGCTGAGCAAGTGAAACAGGCAGGCTGTCGTAAAAGGTCAAAGACCATGAAAACTAGTGTCTCTCCATCGTTATGAAAGGCAGATACATCAATACTGAGCCAATTTTTGAAACACCTGAGGGCCTGATTTTTCAGAGAATCTTGGTTGGACTTATCCTCTATTATATGATATATCATTTGGAAGATTGACGAAGAATTACTTCTGAGCTCAATTTCAACGCAAGCTCTCTTATTTTGAGACATGTCCAAATTAGAAAGTTCTTCTGGGATAACTGTTAAAGTCTCCAAGAAATATGTCTTCTTCCATTCATTATTCTCGCTTCCGAAACATTGAAGCAAATATAAAATGGCATCACAATCTATCGCGGTTTGTAACATGAATCTAGCTAAACATTCACAGGTCTTGACAGCTAATGCCCTTTCATTAGTTTCCAGAACATCCATCAGTGTGTTTATAAACAAAGACGTATAACCAACGTTAAACTCTTGCCAATCATTCGAGACCTTATAATGAAGTGTATCGATTGCATAAATCTTAAGTTGAATAAGTTTGTTAGTTTTCAATATTCTCTCACTGAAAGTCCAAGCACTTCTTGATATCCTCGCATTATGTAGAAACTGTCGTACCTTGTTAGTCGGTTCGTTTGATAATTCTTGAAATGCATTTTCGATATCTTTCGCAGTAATCATCTCATAGGAAGACATCTCAAACTGTAAGCCGAATTAATCAAAGCCTGGTGAAATGTTGTTAAATGCTTAAACTAAGATTTTCTTGCTAGAGCGCTGAAGGCTAATCAATTTATTTGTTACGTTTACCTTGCCTTTTATGGCACAAGCAGCAATAAAAAGATAGCAAATACATTTATAATTATGTATTTATTTAAATTTTTAATGCGTTTTATGTATTGAGTTCTTGTAAATTTCATAAAATAAAATTTACGACGTATACCCGTTATAGAGAGGATTACTCGAGCATTAAGAATCACTCAGAAATCTCATTACTTGGCACTCAATCCATTTTTGCTAACAACGAAAAATCTAAAATGGGAAGAAAGTCTTCTAAGACCAAAATATTGTATGTAAGAATGGCTCGTGAGACTGAAGAAATAAAACTCGAAAATTGAGAGTGGCAGCAACAGACAAGCTGAATCGCTGCATCAACGAGTGTGAAATCTGCTTTAATTGAATAAATCGACAAATTAAAAAAATAAAATTAGATTAAAAATCAAGTGTTAAAGATACAAATGCTTGCAATATCTTGAAGGATTTGTAATAAGTAAAGATATTTAATAATAAAATTTAAATAATTTAATTAATTATAATTAAATGTTTATCACGATTTTTAATGTAAAATTTAAAATTGAGCAGAACAATTTTTTTATATAAAAATATATAAAAAAAGATATACATGATTAAAATCGCTTTAAAGATATCTTTTAAAATATGTAAAATTCGTACTGTCAGAAATTTCAGAATGCCTTAAAATTAATTTTGATTATTTAGGTGACAAATAGCAAATATGACATACAAATTAATTAAAATTCACCCGATAAAGATTAAGAAATGGAAATTATTTTTAATCGGGAATTAGCTAGTAATGAGAAACTCCTACCACGGAGCGTACCGACAGGGAATCGTCAGAGGAGTGCCCCCGTCACAGAACGTTTCGGCCCAAACTCCTTACGTTCTCGGGGGGTGGGCCACACCCGTTGATCAGGCGGGTGTCCCTGTCGGTTATTACCCTACTTAAACCATCTACATCCGCATCCATCTACTGCGTACATCC
>MPNW01000160.1:71796-144077 GCA_011800805.1 Hirudo medicinalis | reverse complement strand
CCGTCAAAATACGTCTGAATAATTTGAACCACGTGGCGCGGCACATGATGAGTCTCCAACGTCTTCCATATGAGTTGATGTGGCACCGATCCGTACGCATTCGCCAAATCGAGCCATACAACGTACACACTCAGTCGGCGCTTCTTTGCTCTCTGAATAGCCTCCCAAATCATGGATGAGTGCTCGATGCAGTCAGGAACGCCTCCCTTCTGGATTGAAGCTAAAACATCGTCTATAACATTCTCGTAATACTTTCTGCAAATACTTTTAAATGTCAAATTTTTCGCCAAAAATTTCAATAAAAATAAAATCCCAGATAACAAAAAAATTTGGCTAATTGTTCGCGTATTTAAAAATATTTGCAATGTTTTGATTATTTTCTGCTATATCTTTATTTAATTAGCCACTATATTTAAAATGGAGACCCAGATGCTTATATGGATTAAAGACTGGCCTTACGGCAGAAGAAAACAAATTTATTAATTTATTTATTAAATAATTATTTGTGAATTCAATTTGGAGACCAATTGTTCTCATGACTATCAAAATGTTCATTCAAACAGCTTAAAGCCTATTCCACGCCATTGTAGTCTAGAGGTGGGTCTTCCCACTCCCCATCACAGCCTATATGTTCCCCACTTTTTCTATCAATGGGTGAGGATTCACACTCATTTGCATAAAACAGAGTTTGTGACGTTTCCTGAATGATGAGAGTCCCATCGAGTGCATCATTGTGGTCAGACATTGTGCTCTTGTGACCATCTTTTATATTGTCTGCTATTTCCAATTTGTCTTTGGCTAGGGTGGTGGAACTAAATGTTGAGGTCTGAAAAGTCATAATTTGAAAAGTTGTTAGTAAAGCATCTTCAATGATTCATTGCAAAACACAAGTATCAAAAAGCAAAAAAAATCCCAAGGAGGTTCAACAAACACCTCATGGTGAACTTCAAAAGCCAGCATGCAAATCACGACTGACCGATTGGGAGACATTCTTGGTCTTGGGCCGCCCACGTTTTTTGGGTCCAAGGGCTGGAGTTTTCAAAATGGAATCCCCCTCGACATTTATGTTGCTGACGTCACAGGAGGGAAGCGGCACTTCTTTGGGCTTCGACTTTCTACAGAGTGGAGTGCTGGTCACAGGAGCAATCGAATAACCTTGATTGTCTAAACACGAGAAGTGACAAGTCCCAGTAATAATTGCACAGTATTAAAAACGTTAACACCAATACAACAGCAATAGAAAAAGTTTCTGTTTCATGTACATAAGATTGAAGGTTATTGAGAAAAATCTCAAACCTAATGCACCATTTGCTTCGTTCGAGGATATCCTGTCTACGATCCGAGATTTCATCTAAAATAAAGTTTGTTTATTAATAACAAATAAACTAACTAAATAATGAACAAATCATATTTATGCCAAATAACATGTGATACATACAGGTGATCTGCAATTCAGGTAATTATTCTGGCATCTTCCAGGTGACCTCAATTTTCTTTCCTTTTTCTCATCTTCATCCTTCACCTGATGAAAGATGTATTAGATTAACAAATTGAAATCTTTCACCAAAGTTGATGGAGTCTTTGCATGGTGAAAACATTACTGTTTATAATGTAAGTGGATATTTACTAAGCAGATATATAACAATGTACATAAGCAACAGTCTAGAATTACCATATAATTACAAAATCTAAAATCATTTGATGTGTGTCATCGACATTACCTCCTGTTCCTGTTCTGGCTCAGGCATAGCAACAGTGTACGGAGTCCATTGTAACTTGTCTTCATCGACCCTCCTTCTCTTCTTGTTCTCATATTTGGACAGCATTTCACAATCAATCACAATCTTTAACCTGTACATTTAGGAACTTTTTTAAAAACATTGAAATCATAAAATTAGTTTTTGGAACCACAAACCTGGTAATACATTTTATTACAATTTTCAACCACAATAATAACTACAATAATAAGATGTGTATTTATGTAACACTTCTTATGTAATACTTCCTGCATGTGATATCACTCCACTCTCAAAAGCTTCCTCCTCAGAGAAAGCTTCCCTCTATATTATTGGTTTTGAAGTTCTGCTGAACATAAGCCTCTCTAATCAAGTTCTTTATCGCTAACACCGTAAGAGTAAGCACCAAGGCACTCAGATCATTTATATAGCGCCGCTTCCAAAGGGTGCTTTGCGAGGTCGGTTTACGAGGTAATGCTATGCTTAACGACCTTTGCCCTTTTCCATCACTTGCAGGAACTCAACCATCCAAGTCAAGTGTTTGCATATGCAGCCATATGGCAATGTTGCAACATGTTTATCAATCATTCATTAATTGTCAAAACAATGTGATCAACCTTCCGTTACTCTCTTGAAGAAGACTGTGATGCATGAGAGTTGAGAGAACATCTTGCTTATCTATTCCAGTAGATTCAGAAATTCCTGCAAAGTGAAACATATTTTTTCATGAAAGCGCTTCATTTCAATTTAACAAAAATAGTGCTTAATTCTCGGGAGATGTTTAAAAATAATAATGGCGATCTCTAGGTATTGATAACCACCTTAGGACATTCAGACTTCTAGTAATCTAAAGTAATAATCATAAATTCATGTTGTGACAAATCAGTTCCATCAAAGGCATACGTAAAGCTAAACATAAAGCTCCTCAAATCAACCTTTGACAGAAATTGTTTTATCTTTGTTCTTATTGATCTCCTCGATGATGGCATTCGACCAGTAAGATTGGTAGCTCAACTGGCCCAAGTCGGACAATGGCTTCTCCGGCGTGCCCGAGACCCCCTCCCTCCTCGAGAGAGCATAACCTGAGGCAATAAACAAAGACTCTCAGATACTTCTTGCATGTGATTCTAAACATTTCTATACTTTCGAAAATCATGGAATTTATAACTGAATATGAAAGTAATTCATTTTGCCTAGGTTAAGACTTGTTAATTCTCATGGCATCAATTCCTGCATTCAATATTTTATCAAATGTAAGTGAAGAAGATCCTACTGAAGTCAATGAGGAACCCTCCATATCCAAATCTCTGATAGTGAGGTAGGGTCATGATGCAAGACAGGTTGTACTTTTGCTGGCAGTATTTTTCCTGAAAAACAAATTCTAATTAGGTCAGAAAAGGACTCTGCCTTTCCTCATCGTGAGGATAACATCAATAATAAAAAAAAGTATTTTTAAAGTATTACATATATAATTGATGATTTTCAAATGTGAGCAGCCAATTGAATGATATTGTCCACCTGACAATAAACTGACAAGTGAACAACCTTAGAGAAGTAGCCAACAAAATGACAGCCTGAAGCATTGTTGGTGGTGAGAACATAGAAGAGGAAGGGTTCAACGTCGTAGTACAGGGTCTTGTGGTCGAGGAAGAGTTTGGCAAGAAGACACAAGTTCTGGGAATAGATCTTGGACTCGTTCCCGTCGACCTCGAACACGGAATGCTCTCCTTCTCGGTAGATTTCATTTCCGGGAGGATGTTTCAGTCGGCACCTTGTCTGGGAAAGATGAAACAGGCATGAGGATTCTTATGGAGTTCTAACTGAACCTAAGTTGATTCCAACAAAACAATAATTTCATCCTGAAAGGTATCAAATCTCAGAGTCTTGTTCACACAAAAAAACCAGATGCATCTCCTAAAAATATATTTCCTACTTCCGATTTTAAAACACACCTGGTGCATCCTGAGAATATCATCAGTCTCTACAAAAGTCAGGCAGAATTCGCAAATATGCAGCTGGGGAAGCTTGTTGAAGCCGTTCGGGTAAGGGGCCGAGAACCACGTATTGACGCGGTAGTCGCCGATAAATATCTCCGAGGGTACGGGCCTTCTCTGCTGGCCGACGACGGTCGAAACGTCGGAGAATAACTTCTCCTTGACTTCGTTCTGACACTGCTTGAACAACTCCTTGTCTTCGTCGGGTATGTTTTTGGTCTCCTCTGCTGTTTTCCTGAACAATTCCGATTCGTAGGCCGAAATATTGAAGTCATCGTCGTAGGAATCGTACTTTGAGCGATGTTTTCCTTTGAACGAGTGAAGGAACCTGCAGCAGATTTAACAAAATAAGTTAAAGTTAATCTAACTTCTGTTGGTGAAATTCCTAAAAACACCAAACATCATTTAGAAGGTTTTACACAGGCAGACGAGAAATATGGAGTTGCAGTGAGAAATGTGGAATATATGAACGATGAAAACATAATTATAAGCAACAACAGGAGTTACTAACAAGAACACACAAGACATAAATAAGAAAGAATCAACTACGAAAACTACGAAAACATTCAAATGCAAAAACTGACTGCTTTTTCTTCATGTACTTCCTCAATCCGCCCGATCTCCTGAAGTTGAACGACCCGACATCCCTCTTAAGGAACCTCACATTCTTCGACCTGAGACCCTTTTCGTGTTCGCATATGCAGCAACTCCACAGGCCCTTTGGAGGTTTTTGTAAAGGTGGTTTGCAGCAGTCCATGTGGAATCCTCTGTCACAGAAGTCGCAAAACAGCATGCTGTCTGGCCTCGTCACTTCGGCACAAATCGAGCACTTTTTGCATTCGATGCATTGCCATCTCAGAGTCTTAACTCTCTCTGTCAACTTCCTCGAGAACTGGAGACAGCTCGGATGGCCGCTCCTGCCACACTCCACGCAGCAAATCAACTCCTCCGATTCCCCGTCTTCATCAGTTTTGTCCTTGTCCATGCAGAAGCTGCATATCTCTATTGGCGTGGCCGGCCTTTTGTCAGAAACAGCTTTGTCCACTATGCAAGCGTCATCTTCTTCATCTGAATTTGCCATGCATCCATAGTTGCCCATTTTGAAACAATTTCCATTTCTCACCAATAACTCTCTGGTAACCATCTTGAGGCAGCATATTTTAATTGTGTATTTTAACAATACGGGGTTCATGCTACGACAGAGGTCTGAACTCTTCATCTCTTCGCAAATAGTTTTCAATGGGAGTCCATTCTCTTCTTTAGAACGATTTACAACCGACTGAATCGCGGCATACAACTGAGATTTCTTTGGACCCTTGTATATTTTCGGCATTGATTGCACAAATTCTTGGTAAGCGACCTCGTCATTTTTCCAGGCTTTGGTAAGAAGGCCATCTTCAACTGCTGCTTCTAACACGTCTGTGACGCACTTCTCATTTACAATATGTAGGTTGTGGTGATTTTTCAAGGATTTCAAAATTCTTACTAAATTGGCTCTCTGACGCTGGCCTTTGATTATTCTGATTGATTTTATTAGCTGGTCGCGGGTAGGCACATCGCCACCCGTATGAGACATTTTAAATGAATAAACGGTATTTTATAAGAAGAATCAACTGCTTAAATTTTCAAAATTCTCCGTGTAAACAACAAGCTTATCGCCCGCCAAAATACAACATAGCACAAAAATAAAAAGAACAAAAATTAATAAGAGATTAATTTGTCTAATCTGATTAGTAGGTATTGATCAAATAATATGCTTTCCCAGCATTAATGTGATTTCATTAAACTAGAATGAGGATACAGAGGCAGACCGTAATGTTGTCATTTATCAAAGGCATCACCGTTGGCTGAGGATATAGCCCGGTTGGCTCGCCACTGAGGCTTATTTTAAATGCTGTACTCTTAGGTCTCTATCGCCCTGTACATTTGTAAGAGCTTGTTTATCGTTTGGTTGATATAAGTTGTCCACATTGATTGCGTGGAGATTTGTGTTTATTTATTGAACAGGGAGTCTCTGAATTGGTAAGACTACATTTAGTTGAAATGATCACGATATTTTCATTAGGAATATTTGTTGATTCATTTAACCTAAGTTGGAAAGAAAATTCTAGCATCATTTAATTAATAGTTTGGGTTATACTACTTTCCTAATTTATTAACAGTTTGAGTTTTTGAAAGTTTTTTTTTGTAACCTTTTTTATGTTAGGATTAAACTAATAAACGTTTATGTTTTAAGTAATCATATGATTTAACATGTAATTGCTGCACATTGTTCATTACATAATAATGAATCAATTCAATAAATGAATAAATTCACTTAAATGTGAAGCTTGTGTTATAAAATCTTCCCCATTTCATCTTCTTATAAATAGCAATGAAGTTAAGTAATTATTGTTTAACCATGAAATGTGCAACACTATCATTTCAAAGTGCACAGCATTTACAGGACTATGCATATATAATGTAGCATTAATTTGTTATGCAAACATTGTAAAACATCTGATCTGCATGATAATAATTCATTTAAATCAATTTTCAAGTTAAAACCCAAGCCAGTAAAAGTTTGTGATTCTCTTTACAAAATATTTGTGTTATTTGTACACCATTCATCTTGGGGAACGTTGGATGATATAAGGTTGCTAAAAATATTTGACATTTTTCAATTCGTAGTTTTTCCTTTATTTGTGGAATGTCAGATGTTTAGCTCCCCAGCTTAGGTTTGTCAACTCTCGTGTGTTATTTTGAAGACAGACTTCAATTGCTTTTCACTATTTACTTGCCCAAGGCCTAGCAGGTTGTCGAAGGCTTGACAATGATTTCAATTTCAGATGAGCCTACAATGGAACATTTTCAGCCGTATTGATCAAGTGATAAACAAGATTTTCAATTTGCCCTAAACACGTCTGCTCTCGCGCAGGGTAGAGGGGTGGCTTGTGAATAGCTATTTAAATTGTTTCTCCGGTGGGAATTATTCAATAATGCTGCAATCCGATATCGTCTTGGTGTTGTATGTCATTTCTGGATTGGAAACTTAAAACTGACGGTTGGATGTTTTCCAAAACGTTATGGAGCAGACGCACTTTATCTCTCGCCATAATTGCACGCGAAATGTTTTAAAGTCGTTTCGCCGACCTTGTTATCGTTGTCGTGATCTCAGTGGCTTGGCAGATTTGAATGGATTGCATGTCAAGGCATGTTGTCCATCTGCTTCTTTGGTCTTCTTTGTGCTAATGATTTCCTGGGGGGATGTGAGCTCCTGTTGTGAATTCAAAATGGGAATCTTCACGACTGGAGTGCCGTTTTATTATGCTACTTCCTCGTTCGGCTCATTTTATCGGACTACAGTTTCTTTTTCTAGGAAATTATAAATTTATGTGCGGTAAAATTTGCTCCATAAGTGCATTTCACTATATAATTTGTTATTTAACATTATAATTTCATAACGTATATATATATATATAGTGTTAAAAACTCTTGAGTGAGAGTTTGAGGACGCATTCTTCACTACATCCACATTTTGAGCAATCAGCCGACTTTGAACTGCTTATTACCACTCGTATTAAATTTCTAGTTCTCGGACATTTATTTAGTTCTACTGATGACAATATGAAGATGGTACATTGATTACCACTTACACGATTCATTTGCAATGTTTAAGTACTAAGGGCAGACATCAAAGTCACATCAACGTTGGTGCTGTCATTACTCTTACTATGCGGTAAATTATTGTTTGCTAACTCGTAAATAATCTTTCTTGAACAAACCGTTGTAATAAGCTACTGAACAATGAAGAACATGACTAATAAAGGAGAGTTCACAGGAGTTTGCAATGATAAAGAAAAGTGTTTTTATTTAAGAAAGCGCTGGAGAAGACTTGTGATCTTAATTAGGATGGCGTGCGGTTTGGTCTTTGGTTTGAATTCCTCTCATCGATTCTCTTCCTACTCCAACTCATTATTTATGCATGCTCTTCCAAGAATCACCTGAGCAGCATGCGATGTACTCATTCGTCACAAAAGGCATGTCGACTTTCGGGTCGAAGTTGAAAGGTCAAGTTCTTAAAGATGGCTCAGTTGATGAAGGAGGGGAGCTTTTGAATGAAGTCATAATGCTTAAACCGCCTCGGGTTTTGAATCTTTGTTGCGCCGACTTGCTAAAAGAAATGTCTCTAGGCAAGATGTCACACGTTAACACCTCAATGGTAGAAGTTACAAGTCGATGACGAAAACTGAGGTTCGTTTGATTCAGAAATGATTTACACCTGCGATTGGGATTCACACGTCGACCTTTGTACCCTATTTTAGTGCGTAGTGGGGGTCTTAACGAGAGTTCCCACGATCTTGTCTTATATTTCATTAGAGATGTTCTATAAGTAACTTTCGTACACCTCTGTTTCAGCACAACCCAATGCGTCACTCCCTTTGTTTTAGAAGTCCACTAGAGGCAAATCCTTTACCCGTCAGTGGAATTTCTTTTTAAAATCCCATCGACAACATCCGACTGCTCTTGTTCAGCCTACTGAGAGGAATGTGAGGAGATGGCTTGCTTTCTAAGCACGTCTGGCATTTGTTCGGCTCAACAAAGTGTCGACATTTTTGAGATGGACGGAGAAATGCTTCCCGGGAACTGAGGATGTTTAGGAGTGAAACTTGATTTTAGCTTGGTATGTGTAAATACTGAGTCCGACTGCTTACTCCTACGTGCATTCATGTAGTCGACTTATCAACGTACGTCACCGTTTAAATGCTTTGAGAGTCAAAAACAATAGTTAATGATAATTTAGTAATAATAATAAATTGAATATGACCATTTTTTTATTGTTTTCACATTTTCAGGATAAGGGAACGTTGACAGGGAGAAATCGTTTCTAAGGATATTAAGCCAAAAGGAATCCTCTTCGAAATGGCCATGTTAACCTTGAAGATCAATGTTGTCGACTGCTGCGTCACAAAAACCATGAACTTTGACCCTTCGACCATCGTTTACGATGCCTGCAGGATGATAAGGGATAAGGTTCCCGAAACTGGAAGCGGTCTCCATGCCAACGGTAGCTTTGTTTATGTAGCGTTGAGCTATTTATATCGATAACTTTATAACTTTTAGCAATACTCTATTAATAATGGAAATGGTGAATGCGTTTGTTAGCGCTGTTAATTAATTTCTTTAAATCTATCGCATTGCAAGTGTCATCGTGACAGCATCATTATCATAATTCCTATTGTTGTTGTTGTTTGTGTCATGACGTGTGGTTGTGCACTCGCGCACCTTTTGGTCCATAATTGCCGATCGCTACGATGATCGATGGATGGATTGGATGACTGATGGACCGTGACAACTCCTGAAATTCCTCAAAATCACGTCTCCATTTTCATTGTTGAATCATTTAAAAACCAATTTTAATGCTACTAAGTGGGTCCACCCTTTTATGATTCAAAATCGATCCTTGACTTGAATTACTTTATAACTAAGCTGTTGACATGTGTTCGTTTAATAATAAAAAAAAAATAAATTATTCATTAAGGCGCTTCATGTTATTACGAACAACAATTAAAATACTGCTGATGAGGTAGAGATGATTAACATGCATTTATTCAGTGCTCTTATCAGATGATTGCGAATTCCCGCCTCTTTTGCCACCCATAAACGGATGGAGACGATGATGATGATGATGGTGATGATGGTGATGATGATGTTGTAGCGTCATAAGATAGGAATGCTGATCGATGTTCTCACACGAACAAAATTATAAATGATTTTTTTTTAATAAAAAGTTTAATGGTTTATTTGTCAACATTGCTAATGTCACGACATTATCGGCACTGTTATTTGCAATGCTGTTATTACTATTATTTTGTGATCATATTTAGTCACTTGCTAATGCAACAAATTCTAAGTTGTTAAGATACGTAAATACTCTATTTTTGTATTATTAATTTATAATTAATTCATATTTTTATTTCAGCAAGCGATTACGGTTTGTTCTACACAGAAGAAAATAAAAAGACAGGAATCTGGTTGGAACCTGCTAGGTCTCTAGACTACTACGTGCTCAGGAATGGGGTCTGTAACTGGTTGCATGTTTTATCCCTTTCCAAGATTTGAATTGTTTCGAAGAGGGGAGGGATGTGTAAATTCAGTCAATCAATAATTAGCTTATGAGTTTATCGATCTCTCAGTTTATTCAATAATTTATTGATTAGAATTGGCACGATGTCTATCACGTCAGTGAACCAAGAAAACTAAGCAATCAAAAACCTTTATGACTTTTTTCTATTTATTTGCAATAATTAATGTTTATTTGTTTGTGGAAGTACTCTTTGAAATGTGACAATTATCGGCCGCCAACATTGTCTGTGCTCACCAGAGCAGAAAACCTTCAAAATACAAATTACTATTCCTTTTGCTTACACCCCACTGTATATATACACACACATCGTCTGTGACGTATGGGGATGATTTTCCCATTTCCTCACTCGAGTGGCCTCTTGTCTCCACGCATGCACTTGGCCGGAGATGATTAGTGCCGGTGTTGACCCAGGGAATGCTGAGCAAGATAAACGTTACTTGGAAGTAGCAATTGAGACTGAGAGTGTCAGCCGGGCCTCTGAAAAGGCTCTCAATTGTCTCCTGTTTGGCTTTGAAGACTTCATTTGTCATAATCTGTGAAGGTTCATTAGAAATCTTCTATCATTATTGTTTTTTCTGTTGTTGTGGGGGGGGATGGCATTCCATCAGATAAGGAAGCTTGTCAGTGTCTCTCCTTGTGACAATCGCACCTGGTCCAGTTATTCTAAGCTTTCCGTCTCTGGAGACTCATGTTTATTGCCTTATTTTTATTGATCAACTATTTTGCTGGCTTCCGTGCTCTTATAAATCAACTTCAGCGGAAGAATGGTTATGGTTTTTAACAATGGCATTAACAGTTTAATGTCGTGATCGAGATTACAACAGCTGTTGTTGCTACATAGTTGATGTCGATGTTGTTCCTGTCTATCCTTGGGTTACAATTCTAAGGAAACCATGCAATCATTCGACAGTAGGTCGTCGATTCTTTTCAGCATCTCAGAAGGTCCTGTGTATAATGCCTCTGCAATTAATTCCGTTGCATAGCAATGCAATAGGATATTAAATGCTTAGCCAGGAGGTTGTCATCGTTATCATTTCAAGCTAGTAAACCCATTATCCACTTGAGATGATCTCACAAACAAATTCAAATCCAGGAGTTAATAACTGCTTTCAGCTGCTGACAAATCTTCAAAGTTGTGTGCTCTCTAGAACCAGTCATGACTTTTTATTTGCTAACTGTTCGCCCTCGTCACTGTGAGAGTGGAGCTTTCCTCCCGGTCGAACACGGCTGAATCCCCAACTCGGGGGATCGACTATAGGGTTGTCACTTAACGAGCGGTTTCCAATTTCCAAATCCCGCTCACATTGATTGAGGCTTTCGAGTGAGCCGGTACGACCTGAAAGGAATTCATCTCAGACATTCGCTTAATCACAGAGGGATTTTTTCTTTCATTCTGCAAGAGTGACCAAAGTAAATTCCAATGGAAAGACATTTGCATGCAAATTTACGTCCATTACTCTAGATATACGCTCGACGGAAATCCATACTTTGTCGAAGTTTATCCGTCCTGGTCCGTTTTGACTCAATAAAACATTTCAAAGACTTTCACTTTATTTCAGAGCAATGCAATATGAAGTTATTTGGTCAAATAAATCTATTTTTATGTCCGATTTGAACCTGCAACATATAATATCTGTAATAATAATAATAATAATAATAATAATAATAATAATAATAATAATAATAATAATAATAATAATAAAAGTATTTTCAACAAGGACCTGCTGGAGTACAAGAAGAAGTCGAGGGTGTTGAAAGTGAAAATGCTGGATGAGTCAGTGAAGACCCTCTTTGTGGATGACAGTCACACTGTATCACACATAATGATCACCATCTGCAGCAAAATAGGTTCTACATTTTTTACATCATGAATAATTATTCGTATTTATA
Source organism: Hirudo medicinalis (assembly GCA_011800805.1). NCBI lineage: Eukaryota > Metazoa > Annelida > Clitellata > Hirudinida > Hirudinidae > Hirudo > Hirudo medicinalis. The sequence goes on along the minus strand of MPNW01000160.1, from coordinate 132,330 downwards.
ATTTATCATGATTATTACATTTTAAAATCCCCTGTAAAGCTGCTTATCAGTTCTGATGTTTTTAGACTTTCTATCTTTTCGTCATCTCAGGCATCAAGATAAGCGTGATATTTTTGTAAACCTTATTCTAAAAAAATGTCTGAAGTTTCACTGTTAATTGAGTTCTTTTTTAGTCCCGTTAAAAATAATTTCCACTCAACTTTCGCCTTCCTCGTCTCCAAACCACCCCCAATTGGATTCTTTGTCCTTTCGTCGTCTGATTGATGACCCATTAAATTGTCATTGGGTGACCTAATTTGCCTCCTCTTGTATCAAACAAGATTGGCCGAGGCCGTTTAAATTGTCTTTTTGATCTTTACTTTAAACACAATGGCATAGTTTATATATGTCGTGTTATTTGACTTCCGTTCAATTATTAGAATGCCTTGTACAATAAAGATATTTATTTTCAAAAATATTTTGTCCTCAATGTACTTAAATATATTCTGCGCCTCTCGAATATCCCTGACTTATTTTAAAACTCAATTTTCGTCGGTAGAGGCTTTATTTCCTTTGACAATAACAGATGATTATGGAGTTGGCCATGATAACGATGACTCTTATGATGGCGGTAATGATGATGATGATGATGATGATAGCCGTATTATTGTCAAACATTAGTAACATATTATGTAAAAGAAAATTTAGAGCTTTTAAGAATTATGAGTCCCGTTGGACCACTGAATGGCCTAATATTGACCCCCAAAGGATTCAACAGCGTTCCCTTTCAACTGTTATTTGGTCTCAGACGTTTCTCAATTGCATTGTTGCATCAACAGTTGTCGAAATGTATTTATCGTTACATGCGAAATTGTCAGAGGATTTCACATGTCCCTGTTGACATTAGAGATGACATTTGGATGCTGGTATGAGTGGATGATGGTAATGATGATAATGACGACGACAACGATGGTGGTGATGGTAATAGTTATGATAATGGGTATTGGTGATGACGATCATGATATTGAAGACATATAAAAACGTTGTGATGATGATGATGTTTGTTTAGGCATCACGAACCACGAAGAATACTCTCTCGTGAGGGAACTGTCTGAAGAAGAGAAAGAGAAGACGATGACGATGAAGAGGGACAAATCCATAGCGAGGAATCAAAAAAAAATGGACGAGATGAAAAAGAAACTTCACACTGATGATGAATGTCAGAGTCTTGATCGTTGACTCACTTGATCTGTCACTCATTCACCCATCCTCTCACTCACTCACTCACTCACTCACTCACTCACTCACTCACTCACTCACTCACTCACTCACATTCACTCACCCACTCGTCCACAATTTTACCATGCCAAAAAGTTCCTTTCCCGTTTCAGTGGACTGGTTGGACCACTCGAAAAGTCTGAGAGAGCAGGGCATCGAGGAGGCAGAGACTCTGCTCCTCAGGAGGAAGTACTTCTTCTCAGACCAGAACATTGATTCCAGGGATCCCATCCAACTCAACCTGCTTTACGTCCAGGTAGGTAGACAGGGATAAATTATGATAATGACGTGACGTTCAATATTATGTCAACATGACGATGTTATGACGGTTTCCATCGTCAATTAAGAGGCATTAGTTTTGGTGAACAATTTTTATTTTTCAGATATTTCAATTAAAGATTAAGGTTTTAAATATCAAGATTTTTTTGTTTAAGATCTCATATGTAGTGTGCTTACTTTCAAATTATATTTTTCGCTAGGAACATATCTGGTGAAGATTAGAGAACTATTTACTGCTGTTATTTTCAGCTTTCCTTGAGCTTCTAATTTTAAGAAATTGTAGTTATTCAAAAATGAGTAAAATTAGTTCTTAAATGTTTAAATCACTAGTTTCCGGATGATACCTGTGGCTCATTCATCCACGAACCCATTACCTTCATGCGTCCCCTCATTTATCATTCACGCATGCAATGCCCTCACTAAATCTTGGTCATCCATAACGGAATCCGCGTGCTCAGGGTAGCGTTCCTGCATATGGCGGTAATGGCAACAGTGTCGTGTTCGAAACCCAGACTGCACTGCCACAAGCGCCTTGGGAATGAGCGCTATGTAAATGGTTAACAAATCCTGGCCACCCGATCCCTCATCTGATTCAGACTCGAGATGCCATACTGAAGGGAACTCATCCGGTCAGTCAGGATATGGCCGTGGAGTTTGCTGCGCTCCAGTGCCAGATTCAGTTTGGTGATTACGTCGAAAGCAAGCACAAACCAGGATTTCTGGAGTGAGTTTTCAGCTGGAAATTGCATGCACACCGGTGTCGATTATCATTGTCGTTGTTATTGTTGCTGTTGTTGTTGCTGCTGCTGCTGCTGTTGTTTTTGTGTCACGAACGATGCAATTCAGAACAGGATGTTGGCTTTACTCCCCTCTTCCCCATGCACTCGCATCTCACCAGCAATTAATTTGCCTCCGAGAAATTACAACCAATTATCGCCAAGCCGGTCTTATTGTCTCCTGCTAGCCTGCGTCTTCCCATTGTAAGCTAAGTGGAGACGACGTTTAGTTACTAGTTGAATGTCGCTCCACGTCAACAAATTAATTATCAATTGTAACTAATTGTGCTACCTTCCTCTCTGTTCAGCCTCAAAGAATTCCTGCCGAAAGAGTGCTGCAGGGTCAAAGGAATTGAAAAGAAAATATTCCAGGCAATTACATTTTTATTATGCTTACTCATAAGACTTACTCGACTTCAGTCGTCGTCGTCATTGTCATCATCATCGTCATCATTTTTATTATTATTAAAATAATTATTTGTCCTTGTATTGTCGTTTCATGGTGCATCCCTCCGATGATTATGATGATGATGGCGAACAGTGGAACAATGCGTGCCTAGTTTAGCGCTACATTCAAAGCATCACAGACACATTGGACAGATATTATAATCAATATTTTAGACATTGGACAGATTAACTTGATGCTAATCAATGATTCTCAACTTTAATTACATGCGCGATTCTGTGTCGTGCAAGCATTCATTTGGAGACGAAGGACAAAATAACTTGTTTTCAAAGTAACTCAATCTTAGAGTAACCATTGATTAGATTTTATATTTTGTTCATATCATGTTGAAATCATTTTGCTATCATGTTCATATCATGTTGATATCACGTTGCTATCATGTTCATATCATGTTGCTATCATGTTCATATCACGTTGATATCATGTTCATATCACGTTGATATCATGTTCATATCGCTTTGATATCATGTTCATATCATGTTGATATCATTTTCATATCACGTTGATATCATGTTCATGTCGCTTTGATATCATGTTCATATCATCAGCTATCATTTCTTCCACGATTATTGGTTTCATCAGTCTGGATAATGTCCTCATTTCAGGCCAGATGCACTATTTTTCCGTGGACCATTAAGGATGTGATGTTTGTGATGACTGTACATTGTAAACTATGAGCTACAAAATGAAAGGCATTTAAAAATAATTGAACATTAAAGACAATAATTAGCTTCTGATGTGTCGTTGCGAGGCTATTGAACTGGTGCTGAAAGTGCTGTAGATGTGTTCTGTAAATATGGGGATAACCATCATCATCATCGTCGTCGTCGCCGTCATCATCATCATCATCGTCGTCGTCGCCGTCATCATCATCATCATCATCATATAGTTAAAAATTATTACGTGTTACAAGCGAATTTTCGATTGAACGATCTGCTTGAATGATTTCTGTTTGAGGTGTATTTATTTCCTGAGCCAAATGATGCTGCGCTACTCAATAGTGGTCTATGATGTTCGAAGTAGTGGAAGGTTTCTGAAAATATTATAACATCTTAAAATAATATCTCGAAATAATATCTTAAAATAATGTCTTCCAAGTTGTCTCATGTTTTGTTTACCATCAAACATCCAGGAGCAAAAGAAGCATGCAGGACTGTCAGAAATTGATGGAAAAGCCAAATACACCCAGCTTGCGAGGTCCCTGCCCACTTACGGCATTGCCTTCTTCCTCGTCAAGGTCGTCGACGATACTTCTAATTAATATTCGTTGATACTTCTAATTAATTTCACGTCTAATTTCAGTGTCTTAATCTTTTTAATCGGTCGAACAAATGCGAAACGTTGCTAAGTTAAGTCGTGTGAGGTCTTGCCATTCCATTTCGTCAGTTGTTATCATTTTGCCTAATTAATGCCATTAATTGTTAGATATTATTCATCGGAATGTAAGACAATATTCGACTTAGCATCAATTTCAGAAGACATTTAAACTCAAACGAATATTCATTTTAATAATTGCTAGGACAAAATAGTAAATGTCTTTAATCAATGTATTTCCATGAAACAGGAGAAGATGAAGGGCAGGAACAAGTTGGTGCCCACGTTGCTTGGAATAACCAAGGAGAGTGTCGTCAAGATCGACGAGAAGAAAGAGGTTCGGCCTTCCGTCCAATTAAATGATTAATTCATTTTATTTCATTCATTCATTCATTCATTCATTCTGCTGTCATAATTTTCACCACCATTATCATAATATTTACATATTTACGTATATTAATATGGCAATCATTCAAGTTATGGCTATTTCATCGATATCAGTACCGTTCGTCCATTTGCCTGCTTCTTTGTTTGGCAGACCAATTTGAGCGTAGAGCCTAAAGTGGAACAGATTATTTGTAATTATGACGTTGTAATTATGAAATTTAAGATTTTAGTATGTAATTATTATTTATGACCAAAATCGCAACATCCTCAAATACGTTAAATCATTGTCGTCGTCATCATCGTCATCATCATCATCCACAATCAAGACTTCAAGGACAGTCCACAGCAGAAAACATAAGTGGCTAATTTTGGTTTAGACAAATATCTTCAATTTGTCCTTGCAACATTTTTTCAGTTATTATTATTATTAACATTTTGTAACTGTTACTATTATTATTATTATTATTATTATTATTATTATTATTATTATTATTATTATTATTACTATTAATTTACTTTTAGTCTTTTACTTGCAAATCTATACCATTATCAACACCGATGCAGATAGTGAAAACCTGGCCCCTGACAACCGTTAAAAGGTGGGCAGCTTCCCCAAACACTTTCACCCTGGTGAGTGACAATTCATTGAATTCATTCATCAACCTATCAATTTATCGATTTATCCATCCATCAATTCACCCATCCATCAATCAGTCAATAAATCGCTCGGGCCAAACAATGACAACACGTCGCATTCTTCGAATCAGGACTTTGGAGACTACGCCGACAGCTACTACTGCGTGCAGACCCTGGAGGGGGAGCCAATAGCCCAGTTGATATCGGGATACATCGACATCATCCTCAAGAAGGTCAGCTTCACGTTTAATTCACTTCTTGTTTTGTTTCTTTAATGTTTTAATTTCTTTGTTATTCAAATTTCTTTGGTTAAAAGCTAAACTTAGTGGACAGCAGATGAATTGTGAATTCGTCCACATGAATGTTTCAATAAGAAGAACATTAATAGGCTTAATATCGACGATGTCTCCATTAACATAATTCATTCAGCATAATTAATTTTTACTGTTGTCACTGTTATTATTATCATCACTAATTATTATCGTCCTTACTAAAACTCCTTACAGAAACAAGCCAAGGATCACCTGGGCATAGATGGTGACGAGGAATCAACCATGTATGAGGACAGTGTGTCACCAGCCAAGTAAGAAATATGGTGATAGTGGTGGTGATGATGATGGTGATGATGATTATGATGATGATGATGATGATGATGATGATGATGAAATTGACAACGAGAAAGATGAAACATAATAATGATGATAACAATAGCAACCCAGAGTTGAGTCATTATCTTGTGCTATGAGTTGAATACCTTTGAAGTCGCCACTGCTGATGCTTCATAAATAGAAAAATTCAGCAGACTTCATTTAGGCACCACCACCATCATCATCATCATCATCATCATCATCATCATAATCATCATCTTCATCATCATTACATTTATCTTTGACATCATCGTTGCTGTCATTAACTTCAGGATATACACCCTGGTATGCAATCATGTTCAAGCAAGTGGATAATTCCATTTTAAAATGTCCACACTTAGAGTGCTTAGCAAATTATGCTAATATAAATAAATTGATCGAGTTGATTCTTGTACTTTCCTCTGATCATTTATCTGATAATTACTTTTTCATTAAAGCCATTTTTAGTTTTTTTTTTTTTAGTTGAGGATTTTCAATAGCCTTGTTGTTGTCTTTTGTAAAAGCACCACGAAGCTTTTGTGTCGGCACAGAAAAACTAATGAAAAAATTATTAAACCACGTTAATAATTATTATTTATTATTTTATTATTTCTATTATTATTATTTTAATAATTATTAAATTATTATTTTATTTAAACTAACTTATAAACTGTTTAAACTGAAGCTGTTTTTCAACAGTAAGTACTGCGACAGTTAGGTTTCTATTTGAGCTTGACAAGCACGTTATGTGGTGTGTTGGTGATGACAAACAGAAGTTGCTTGTCTCTGAAAACCTCTGAAGACGTTTGGTGCCCATTTTTGGCTTTTTAGCCTGATGTTTATAATAACAACAATAATAATAATAATAACATCAATAACAGCAACTATCATCATCATCGTCAGCGTCATCATCATCATCGCCACCAACATCATCATCCTGTGATAACAATAATGTCCCTTCATTAGACATTATTGGGAAATTAGATGAGTCAAAGCAGGAAGAAGTTGAATTTTATTAATAACCTTTCATAATAGATTATAATTAGCTACAAATCAGCTGATAATTATCAATAAGATTTGGCATAAATCAGCTTAATTTATTAAATTGTCTTCATTGCCTTTATTAAATATGTTCATCTTCCAAATATCATGGAAGGATGTAGCTAGGAATTATGATTGTTATGAAGAGGCCTTTTAATCACAATCATCATCATCAAACTCATCTTGCAGAGCCACCATAATCCAGCACCAGAGTGCAGGCATTGGACAGGCGAGCCTTGGAAACATTGCTCTTCCAGCTGTACTTAGGTCAGGGGAGATGAACAACGGAGCCCTTGGAAATGGAATGATGCAGCCAACCCAGTTCTCCAAGGTGTCTCAGATGTCACATCTGGGTCACAAACTTCCTTCCGTGAGTATCGAAACGAGTGCATACATTCTTTCTTCCAGCCACACTTCTTTCTGTCCGGAGAGATCCTTCGATTTTGCGATCCTGCATGCATGGATGTGTTTGTGTTTCCATGTTTTCACTTTTCATCTGTGGATCTTTCTGAACTTGTTTATGCAATCTCCACAATGCACGAGTGATTTATCTTTGGAAAATCGATGTTTCATATTTCACGACCGTATCTCTCTGCAGTTGAACAAATTTTGAAAACAATTTTTTAAATGTCGACAAAGTTTGAAAGAAAAAGTTCTCTAAAAGCAGTTTTTGTATATGCCAGGGTCAAAATGCTGGCACAGTTGGCATGTCCAATGGACAAAGGGCTCTGTTGGGCAGAATAAATGACAGCCTCCAATCACTGAGTGGCGCCAGGTCCGATCTCCAATCAAAAGCTGACCTTCCTAACCTTGGATCTGACCTTGTTAGTGGATTGGTTACTTCATTTATCTTACATTATTTATTTATTTGTTATCTATGTTACTAATATTATTGTTGTTGTTGTTGTTGTTCCTCACCATCAGTTTTTGTCCACCAACTGTGCATTTATTTGCAGATGTTTTTTCGTTTTAAAGTGTTCATCGATTTCCTTCTCAAGCATGAAAACAATCCCACATCTCTTGGATTTTATTTTAAGCTATTCATTTTATAGAAGTGGTTGATAATTATAAAATAATAATAATAATAATAATAAAATAAACTTATTCAATTGATTTTAATGGAACTCTTATTACTTAATATTATAAAATACCAACTAATTAATTCCAAAAGCATCTTAGCTACCACATGCAGACTTATTCACACCAAGTATGATACGTATATTATACATTCACTTTCTGCTTTTCTGACTTTGGGTTTAATTTGTTGAATCTCGTGCGATGCAGACTCCCAAAATATTGGAGGATTTATCTTTTATTTTTTATTTTAGTGATATTCATTTTGCTAACAATCTGTAGCTTCCAGAGATGGTATGCTTTGGTGTGTTATGGTAATCGATTCCTAGTGTTCAAAATGTTTTGATTTGGTATTTTTCTTAAAAGAAATGTCAAAACTTTGCAAATCCAAATTTTGTGACGTGCACTTCATTTCAAATGCTTCGGCTGGCGATGCTTTGACGATCACGGCAGGGAAAATGCTTTTCCACATTCAACAGTTTTCCTTCCATGAATTAGAATTTGATAAGATAATATTATAAATTTATTTTAAAGTCTTCAAGGAAATGGAGGGAGTCCACTAAAGATCTTTCCAAGCAGCGTGTCGGAGCGGAACTGTCGGCCATGAATGCCGCCACTGCTCAGATGGTGCTGCTGACGTCCAGCCATCCGGACGACACCGACTACGCTGCCGTTGGATCGGCTGTTCAAACCATGTAAACTTTTGTTGTCTTTCAACTAAATGGAAACATAAATTTCAATATATTCCAATGAATTTCAGTGAGTTTGTTCTCTCCGCAAGAATTTCTTTGATGACGTTGAAGCTTAAAGCAGTTGATTTTGTCAAATATTGTTGAATAATAAATATTAAAGACTTTATTAAACCCAAATGCTACAATGTTACAGTGTTGCTGAATAATGAACTTGAATTTGTTGGCTCACGAGTTTTATTTACGTGGACAAGTTAAATTGTTGAATTAAAATTGTCGAGATGTTTAACTGATTTTTAAGCGACACAAAATAACCGCCCACAACAAATCACCCGACAGCTCCTCGAACATGGGCGACTTCGCAAAGGATATGAGGTTGCTGGCTGCCCTGGAAGAGGATGAGAAGGAAGGAGAGAACCTGATGGATGCAGCCAGGAGGCTCATTGGAGCCTTCAACGACATGCTCATTGCAGCTCAACCTGGATCATCTGAGGTTGAAAAGAATGATGCTTTCATAATTAAACTTAACTTCATCATCAACTTATGGCATTCATAACATTGTAACTTCACAACTATGGCATTTATTAACTCAATTTATAAATTTAAAGAAATTGTTTCCTAAACGTTTTTCAATGTCAGTTGCACAAGCATTCACTCCTGGTGAGTGATGGTTTACTCGACTTGGAGGGAGTTTGGGTTTCGTTCGTTTTGTACGTTCGGACGATCATTTGCGGGTGGATTTTGCAGATGATTCGTTTCGTAGTCTTTGTGTTTTTTTGTCTTTCTCAACTTTGCTTAAGAAAGTGTTTTATAAAAGTGCATTATTAGTTAGAATTTGACTAAGTTTACTTTTATTCTGTTGAAATTCAGCTGGAGATGTTCGTTGTTATCGAGTTTTTAGGTTCAGCTTTTTGCAAAACTTTTACTTTTTTTTTAATTTCTTAAGCCTTCAATTCTTTTACTTTTTGGCAATTACTTTCAGTCATTATTTTATTGGTTACTCAGCTTGCATTGTATTTCTCCTTTTAAGGTAAATGTGTTTTTTGTTGGCTTTGGGAAGATTGAAGAATAAATTATTTACACGGCAGCCTCGTCAAAACATGTTGAATGCCGCGAGTCGTGTCGGAGAGGCGAGCCAGGTGGTCATGAACCGGGTGGAATCAGAATTTGATAACGACCTCAAGGTTTGAAATTTTTATGACATCTCTAATTTATTTGCTGATATTCAACTCTGACGAATTATTTCTTCAACATGTGGCAAAATTTCTTTGTTACGAGCTACATCTGATTGATTGCTTCTTGAAATGAGTGCATTAGTAATTCGGGAACAAACAAATCACCTCCTCGAAGATTGCGAGCATTTGTTCCACTCTCTTTTGCAATAAACAGGAAAGACTGATGGCCTCTGCGAGAGCAGTTGCTACGGCAACGGCTGCTTTGGTGATGCAGGCGAAGAATGTCTCCGGCCAGTGTCAGTCCAAGGAGGACCAGAACGCCATCATCGAGACGGCCACCAAATGTGCGCTAGCGTCGTCGCAACTGGTTTCCTGCACCAGAGTGCTCGCCAGTACTGTCGACAACGCGCAGTGTCAGGATCAGTTGGTCGATGCGGCCAAAACGGTAGCCAAATCCATCGGAGACGTTGTGGACATTTCAGAGGTGGGAGTGTGTCTCGGGCATGTACTTTATTTATTTGGAATTAATTACCTGAAATGTCAATTAGTTTGAATTGAGTTGTAGCGTTTGATTTAATCAGTTTCTCTTGATCAACAGCAAGTTTGTCAGCACGTACCGACTCTGAACGGACTGAACCTAGCCGCCGCCGTTGTGACGAAAACCCTGGAAGAACTCATGGGTCAAGTCAAGAACAGCAGTCAGCACAATGAAGGGGTAAGAACTTACTTTGCAATTAGACTGTTTGTTACGACTGTTATTGTGGCAGAATTCATTATTACAACCATTAAATAAGTTGATGGTTTGTTTATCTGCGTGTTCTCTAGCCGAACATTTTACAAAATCGACACGAAATATTGCAATCGCATTGCTGTACATGCTTACTTTTTATTTCAAATAAATTGTGGTTTTATTTTAAATGCAGCTAGACCAGGTGGACACGATCATGATCACGACCGACAGACTCTGCAACAGTGTCGACAACACGCAGGAGCTTGTCAAACAAGCACGACAACTAGCTCAGGTAGTTGAAAAGCAACAATTTCAACTGCATTGGTGATAATGATGACATCAAATTATCTGAAAGTTTGTGGACTCAAAGTAATGGCTGAATAGTTATTACAACTTATGAGAATTTGTATTTTTTGTTTATTCAAGCGTTTATCAGAATTATAACTTTTTCTTTTAGGCCACCTCATACTTGGTGAATTCTCTGAAAACAGAAGCAGACAGCCAATCGGATTCTGACAAGCAGAATCGACTTCTCTCAGCTGCCAAACTTTTGGCTGATGCCACAGCCAGGATGGTTGAAGCTGCCAAGGTTACCATCAATTATTTTATTTAATTATTACCAATTAAGTTCAATTATTGTCAATTGTCTCATTAAGTAATTAACTGATTTCTGATTAAATCTGATTCATTCTCAACCTGACCCTACCATCGTGATTTGTAGGGGTGTGCATCCTCTCCTCATGATGAGGCCAACCAGAAAATGCTGAAGAATGCAGCTGATGAACTGCGATCAGCCACATCACAGGCTGCTGCAAATGCTCTCAAACAACCTATTCTCCACAATCTCCAGGTTATTGTTATTATTATTATTGTTATTATTAAAATTTGTTGTTGTTATTATAACTATTATTATTATTATTATTATTATTATTATTATTATTACGTTTGTTGTTGATGATGGCATAATTTCCTGTAAGTCATGCAAATGCCTCTTAAATAAGTTCATTCATCTGCCTTCTCTCAACAGCAAGCAGCAAAGAATGCAGCAACTGCTGCAACTCAACTTATAAGCACAGCTGTCACAGCCGGCCACTTCAATTCAAGCCAACAGTCCCAACAGCAGCTTTCAGGTCAGTGCAGCAACGTGGCCGAAGATGCCATTCCCAAGATGGTGCAGGCCCTGAGGAACGTCCAGAAGCAGCCCGACAGTCCCTCCTCCTTCAGACAATTGGTCAATGCTTCTCAGGATTTCATCCATGTTGGTTTCTTATAATAAATTACAACTATTTAATTAAATTCAATTTATATTTGAAAGAGAATAAACTTATTAAGAAACTAACTGCTCCAACAGCCATGCAACAAACTCTTGTCGGCCACTAAGGCCGCTCTGCCGACAATCACAGACGAGCCTTGTGCCCTTTCTCTCAACAATGCATCCAAGAATTTGACCTCTGCCCTCACTGAACTAAGGTCAGCCACTGATAGGGCTCACCAGACTTGCACTATCACCCCAGAAACAGAAGTAGCTCTCGATCAGGTAAATTATTTTGGCTAAGTATGGAGCTCCTCGACGATAAATTAAATACTTAAAATTCATTTAGGATTTGGGGTGAAAAGAGTTTTAAAAATTACTGTTATTCTATTTAATGTTTATTTCAAGATAAAAGCTCTGGAACAAGAACTGCAGGAGACCAAGAAGAGTGCCCTCCAAGGCATGCTGGTGCCTCTGCCGGGCGAAACAATTGAACTCAGCACCAGTCAGCTGGGTGCTGCCTCCAAGGCCGTGGCCACAGCCATGGCTCAGCTGCTCACTGCTGCTACACAGGTATTGCTACATGGGGAAGTTTATTCTTTCGCTTTGTAGACTTGGATGTGATTAGATGATATTCCTTGTACCATTTATTTACTTGATTAAGGTCAACTTTTTAACTTTCACAAATAAGACAACTTTTCATTGAATTAATTAAGCTATTTAACCACATTTAATTTTAAATGGTTGTAATTATTTGTATCCTCTTCAGGGCAATCAAGATTACACCGGATCTTCGGCCAGTGAAGTCGCAAAGTCCCTGAAAAACCTTGCGACAGCCGTGCGAGGGGTGGCTGCCACGACGAAGGATGAGGAACTCGAAGCCAACATCATCGATCAGGGAATCGACGTCCTTCAGAAGTCTGGAAGACTGGTGGAACAAGCCAAGAAGGTCATGGAAAACCCTGAAGATGTTGATGCTAAGACCAGACTGGCCATGGTCAGTTTTCTTTGGGTTTTTTTTCTTTTTATTTACAAATTAATTAATTTTTGTTGTTGTTGACAATTTCTGTTAATATAATTTTGAAGTTAGTTGATCTTTTAAATAGAGTTATTTTGTTTGCTTTCTCGTTATTCGCAATTATAACAACCTCTTAGCTGATGTTAGTTTTCTTGTAGTAGCAAAAATATTTTGGTGTATAAAAATATTTATCCAATTTTCAAATATGTTCAGGAATTGATGTGGTCTTTATTCTTCAGGCAACAAAAGTCGTTTCCCAGTCACTGAGTTCCTGTGTGAACTGTCTGCCTGGAATGAAGGCAGTCGATCTCGCCTCTAAGAGGGTCACTGACATTGGATCGAAGCTCAGTCAGCTGCCACAGGTTATTATTGTTATTATTAATAACAATATTAATTACTACTACTACTGCTATTACTATTACTACTGCTACTGCTGCTGCTATTATTATTATTATTATTAACTAATTGAATGACAAAATAAACAATTTTTCATGCAGAGTCCTTACAGAGGAACGGAGAGAAGCGTGGCGGAGGTTCAGCTGAGGATAACAGAGAATGCTGCCGACTTCAACAAAACGGCTCGAGACATGGTGGAGATTTGCCAGGGTAGTGACAAGAACATAGCTCTCATAACAGCTGCCTCTCAGAAACTGTCCAAAGTTTATGAAGATTTCGTCGAGGGAGCAGTCAGCATGGCACAGCATTCCAAGGATCCAGAGAGCCAAAACCAGATCCTCGGAGGTCTCAGGAATGTTTCCTTGGCGACGAATCGCTTTCTCTCCGCCACAAAGTCCATGTTGACGGATCCGACTGGTCCGAGCACGAAGAACCTTTTGACCCAAGCAGCCAGGTTGGTTTTTTAATAATAATTAATGATAATAATAATAACTATGGTGTTACCACAAATAATGAATTTATTAATTTTATTTAAATTACACAAGTTTTTTTAAAAAAAAGATGTTTTTTAATAAACATGCACATATTTGTTTTAAAATCATTTACTATGTGAGGTTGTTTTTGTAAAATTAAATCCCCTTTTAATAAAAATCTTCCAGAGCCGTAACCGACAGCATAAACCAGTTGATAAATGTTTGCACTGTTTCGGCTCCAGGGCAGAAAGAATGCGACAGTGCTCACAGGCAGATGCAGGTCGTTGCACACTAATTAATCGATACGAATATTCATTTTGTTCTCATTAATATTCATGTTCATGCTTTGAGAGTTTTTCGGTGATTCTCATTTGACATTGAATCGAGAATTAACGGATGATTTGAAATTCCAATTTAGTGAATTTAACAATTCTGAATTAGTGCAGATCCAATTTTAAACTTGGATCAGATTGGCAGGCAAGCATTACTGCATGTATTTTTATAAATGTTCTTGATAAGTAAATATGTATCACTAAAATGTCTAAAATCATCAACTGCCTTCAGATGTTGAAACCACTGCTGGACAATCCAAGTCAGCCTATTGTCGAAGGAACATTCTTTGACTGCATGGACAATGTCATGGACGAGTCGAAGGTTTGTCTCACCTGTGGATCGTCTCCGAGGATACAATTTCGAGCAAATAAATATTTAAATGGCTGAGTGACCATCATGATAACTTATTATGACGGTCTCATGAGATGCACTCAATTGAGTTAATTGTATTGTAATAAAATCTCATTTACTTCGTTAATATTTGTTATTAATGAAATGGAAATACGTTCAATCCTAAAATAGTTAATGAATGGTCCTTCAAACCCTTGAGTTTTTCATATTTTGCAGGGACTAGCAGAGTCGATGACGTCTGTGACGTCTCTCGCCCGTCAGTCGGACATGCTCGGATTCTGCAACTCCGTCGAAAACTTCTCCAAGCACGTCTGTGAGATGATCGAGAACGCTGCACAGGTGAATTTGAAGCTCCTCGACAACATTACAATGCTCCATTTTATTAATTTTGAAGTTTTGAAATAGTTACTAATATAGTAAAAAGTTACTAAAATATGCATTGGATCAAACATTTTATTAAATTGATTTAATTTTAAAATGTTTTAATTTTTAATGCATTTCACATGCATTTCAATCAACTTTAAAGAATCACATTCATAATCATTAATCACAATAAAAATAACAACAAATGAAATTTAAATAACAATTTCTATCGAAGCGATTGTGTTTCCAGGCCGCTTACTTGGTCGGCATCTCGGATCCATCCAGCGAGCCCGGAAAGGTTGGAATAATCAACCAGGATCAGTTCGTCCGTGCCTCTGAGACCATCCACTCCTCCTGCTCGATACTTGGGAATCCTTCAACAACTCAGTCTGAGGTACAAATAATAATAATAATAATAATGATAATGATAGTGATAGTGATAATGATAATAATGATGATAACAATAATAACAACAACAATAATAATAATAACAATAAATAATATTAAAATAATAAAGAGTTATTCTTTATTGTGATTGTTAATGTTATATTAAGTCTTGTTTCAAGCTACATTTATTTTTTCTTGTCTACAAATTGTACTCAGCTGAGTTTATTTTTGAAAGTTGTAAGAAGCTCATCAGGTTTTAAGACTTTTAGTGATCGATTACTTCCTTTTGTTTAATCTAATGTTAGTCATTCGTTCCTAATGTTTGTCATTCATTCCTATGTTTATTTCCAGATGTTGGCTGCCGTGTCAAACATAGCTAATCAGACGTCGGCTCTCTGCAATGCTTGCCGAACGGCATCTTCCAAAACCACAAATCCGGTCGCCAAGAGACAGTTCGTCCAATCGGCAAAGGACCTCGCCAACAATACTGCACTAATGGTCAAGTCCATGAAGGTCATTAAACAATATTTGTGACTAAAAGTATCGAAATGACATTGCAGATATAAAATATATTTCAATATTACAGCAATTAATGAAGTAATTTTAGGTTAATTTTTGTGATTCGGTTAGATTATTTTAAATGCTTTTGATAGGCTGCAACAAC
Organism: Hirudo medicinalis; assembly: GCA_011800805.1. Classification (NCBI taxonomy): domain Eukaryota; kingdom Metazoa; phylum Annelida; class Clitellata; order Hirudinida; family Hirudinidae; genus Hirudo; species Hirudo medicinalis. The sequence goes on along the minus strand of MPNW01000160.1, from coordinate 116,643 downwards.
GGGTCAACAGCAAGGTCCTCCGATCAACATGGTTGGTCACGAAGCTAGCAAACCCCTCCTCCAATCCCTCGAGGAGCTGGCAAACTTTGCCCTCGTTCCTGAATTTATTAACACCCCTGCCAAGATAAGCCAACAAGTTGGTTTTGTTTATGCTTCTCAATCGGGATTTGTTCTTTTTTTTATCGCATCAATTTTATCATTTTTATGTAAACAATGATAGTTTAACAACAATACGTTTTGTGTAACACAAGCTTTACGACTATTAATATTCCCTTTCAAGTGGGAAATCTTAGAGCCACTCAACTGTGAAAAATGATTTTATGATTGAGATGCTAAATAAGTTACTCGGGCCCTTTCAAGAGCTCAAACCCCTAAATTGCCTGTTCCTAGGGCAGAGAAGCCCAGAGGCCCATAGTGGAGGCAGGTCGGGATATAATCGAGGGTGCTTGTCAAATGGTTCTCACGGCCAAGCAACTTGCTGTCAAACCGAAGGATATGAGCACCTACCAGGCTTATTCGGGACACTCTCACACCCTTTCAGAAGCCATCAAGAAATTGGTTTCATCTCTCAGGTAATGATTTGATCGGGAGTTTCACAAGGATTCGATGAGGCATTTATGGTGGCGATAAGCTTTTAGAATTACCTGAGTGTGATTGTTTTGTGATCAAATGCTTTCGGAATCATTTCATGCTGCAAATACAAACCGTGGTTAATTTTCATTTAATTCTTAATTCTTGCTTTGTTAGAAATGCTCTTCCTGGCACCAAAGAATGTGACACCTCATTGGACCAAATAGGTCACATGATTCACGACCTCGACCAGGCTTCTCTGGCTGTTGTGTCCAGCGACCCCGCAGTTGCGACCCTTGGAGATGGAAGGTCGCTGGAGATGTGCCACGACCAGGTTCTGAACAGTGCCTGGCAGCTTCACGACCTGATTGAGCCGCTCCAATTGGCTGCCAAAGGAGAAACAGGAAACCTTGGCCATCTGGTAATTACAATAAGAATATTTATATTATTTGGTCAATTTGTTGTTTAATAATATCTGCTAAATTAATTAATTTTTCATAATTACTAGTTTAATCTAACTCGGTTTGTTTTTTGTTCTCCAATAACCAAGGTGAGCTCTGCCAATGTGTACATAGGTCCGCTGAAGTCAGGAACGGTCGGCTGCGTCTCGAAGATCGTCAACTCGAAGGTTCAGACAAGCCTCATCGATCAATGCAAGACTGTCATGGAATCCTTGCAAGGCCTCATCCATGCTGCCAAAGAGGCAGGAGGAAACAGAAAGGTTTGTTTTTAAGCTCAGCTTATTATTTTATTATTACTAACCAATTTCTCGATATCATCAGTCAGGGTGATGGGTCATACTTAGAAAGTCCATCTGTTGAAGATCTTAACTTTATAATGATGGAATTTTTTTCCTTCATCTTTAACTTTTGTGGCTCGATTTTGTGTCTTCAAATGTTGTGACGAATGCTCGATGTGCGTTAGCGTCTGACAATCCACCGTGCATCCGTCTGCACGGGATCAAGTCCTGCATTTGGCAGTAAAAACACTCATTCCTACCGTGTCGTGTTTGCAACTAAGGCTGCACTGCCGTTGGGAAGGAGTGCTATTTAAGTGGTCAGAAAGCAGAAAGCTCTTCAGATGCTAAACTTGCAGTGCTGTATAAATGAACCACGACTGCAACAACAATTCCAGGCCACAAAGTTCCACGGTGAAGTGGACGAAGCAGCAGCAGGAGCGAAAGAATCCATGAAGGAGTTCATTGAAACCTTTGAGAAAACAGCCTCCTCGTCAGGGGTGATGTCTGCTCTTCTCGAGAATCTCAACAAATCCCTGGCTCTCGTTCGTATCCATCTTTGATTGATGTCATTAGATGTTTATTTTTTTATTCCGGGTGCAAGTTGGCTCGGAGGGCTCATTTCCTATGAGCCATGTCAAAAGCAACGGTGGGTCTGTGTCATATTCACAACCCAGATTGCATGGCCACAGAGAGCCTCTGGGAAACGGCGCTATATAAATGGTCTGATGCTTAAGCTTATGATGCTGCCCTATTCATCACTTTATGCTGAGGACATTAATAAAATACTACTACTACTACTAAGCTTATGATGCTATATAAATACAATTATTATTGTTGTTGTTATAATCACGAGTTAATTATTTATTTAATAAAATAATTGCTGTTATTATTGTTGTTGAGATCAACATTAATTACACATCTCCGAGGATAGACAGATGAGGAGGTGAAGAACAGTCCTGAGGAAAGCTCTTTTGTCGACCACCAGACGAACATCGCAAGGATTGTTAAGCAACTTGCCAAGACCTCCAATGAAATGGTGAACCACATTTATATTTATATTTTTATTTTAGTTTTTTTATTTTATATGTTCCTCATGTTTCCACTTATTTATTTATTATTTTCAACCTCATCCATCACGAAGGCATGCAAATAAATTGTGTTAATGTAAAATGACATTCGGTAAAAACATGTAACGACACTCAATTACATCAATGTTCTCATAATGAACCTTTTGGCCCATTTAAAATCATGTCTCTCCAAATATTTCTTTAGATGACAAAATCAGTTACCAATGCACAAGACCTGGGTCGTTTGGCCAACGACCTCACAAGAGATTTTGGAGATCTTTCAATAGAGGGCCAGAAGGCTTTCATCTCATGCCCCAATCCCCAGGTTATCACTCGATTAATAAAAATAATAATGTTAATGAAATGTGTCAGCATTGGTAACTGGGATGTAAGATTTACAGTGGTTTGTAATTATTCAAACTTTACATGTAAACGTAGTTTTGTTGACAATGAATGTTCAGTACTTTTGAATATCATTGCTCCTTTTAACGATGAATTGTTGTCGTGTACTTCTTCTGTTTCTTCATTGGCACTTCATGAATTGCAGATGGCAATCAGAATCAAGAGCTCCATCCAACAACTTGGAAGAAGTTGCATCGGCCTCGTTCAGAACGCTGGAAAAGTTCAACTGAGTCCGAGCGACTCGTTCGCAAAGAAGGATCTCGCCGAAGATTCAAAGAAAGTTGTGGAAAATGTAATTTTTATTGTTTTGTTTTGTTGTTTAATAAATCTGTGATGATGATGATGATTATAATAATAATAATAATAATAATAATAAATAGCAATAATAATAATAATACTATTTTTAGTTCATTTATGCATTATGCATTTTGAAGTGGAATGTAAACATAAATTTTCAATTTATTTCCACCTAACGTCGACCGATCATTTCAACATTTCAATCACTTTCTGACAGGCAACCAACATCCTGACAATCCTCCAATCGAGTGCAAGAGGAACGCAGGCCTGCATCAACGCAGGGAGCACCATTAATGGCATCATTGCAGACCTCGACACCACCATCATGTTTGCGTCTGCCGGCACCCTCACTGCCGAACCGGGTGAAACGTTCTCCAACTACAGGTGAAATGATTTGTTTTTCTTATTTTTAATAACAAGTTTGATCATTTAGTTGATGATGCTAAATGGTTAGGATGTGTTTTTTTTTTGAAGATATTTAATCCAATTAAACAATTTCATATTAAAAAAATATCATCAAATTATATTTAACTAACATTTTTGACTGCTTGTCATTAATTTAATTTAATTAATAAACTAAGTAGATGTAAATTAATTAATTAACTAATTAAATTAATTAACTAAGTTAATTTAATTGATTGACTAATTAATTAATTTAATTAGATTCATCATGAACATTTCCATCAACTCTTACAGAGAAGGCATTCTTAAGACTGCCAAAGAGCTTGTGGAGGACACCAAACTCCTGGTATCTGGGGCAGCTCTCAATCAGGATCAGCTGGCAGGGGCTGCTTCAAAGTCCGTGGCCACCATCAACCAACTTTCTGAATGCATCAAGAGGGGAGCAGCAAGTCTCGGCAGCGACCAGCCGGAAGCTCAGGTTGGAGTTGTTGCTGTTGTTGGCTACTTCGTGGAGCTGTTGTTTGCATTTAGTTTGTTTTGTTGTTTATGTGCATTCAGTATCTTTTTAAATTGGATTGGACATTACGAAAATGTCACAAAAATTGTTTAGGCTCTCTACTGATTTATCAGTTATGTGATAAATTTTCAATAACTGTGGTTTGGTTCCTTAATTAATAATTCGTTCTTCGTAGATCCTGCTGATGAATGCAGTGAAAGACGTTGCCACTGCTCTCTCGGACCTCATAGGGGCTACGAAATCTGCAGCTGGAAAACAAGCCAACGATCCCACCATGGCAACTCTGAAAGATGCTGCAAAGGTTTCATTGGAAAATTTAATTTTCAACAGTTTTAGTTGCTATTACTTTCCTTTTTTTTGTTTTTGTTTAATTCTAATTTTTATATTCTAATGTTGGTTGACAAGTTTAAAATTAAAGAAATTATTACATGCATTATCATTAATTATTATTATTATTATTATTTTATCATTATTATATTATCCTTTAAGGTCATGGTCACAAATGTAACCTCCCTGCTGAAAACAGTTAAGACTGTGGAGGATGAGGCTGCAAGAGGTTCTCAGGCCCTCGAGCCTCGATCCAAATCATCGGACAGGAACTGAAGGTCTTGTGCAGTTTCACGTTTTGAAACCTCTTTTCACAAAAATTATCTTTAAAAATCGTGGCAGCTATCATCCAAGATATCATCCATTTATTTATATTTATTAATAATCATTATTATTATTATCATCATCATCATTATTATTATTATTATTATTATTATTAATGTTCATTATTATCATCATCATCATCATTATTATTATTATTGTATTATCCTTTAAGGTCATTATCATCCATACACCATGACAAGTTAATTCACTACATATACTACATACAGACGTACAGCTCCAGCGATCGTGTCGAGAAGATGGTAACTCCAGACGAAATCATCCAAGTTACAAGGCGGATCACCATGGCAACGTCCAAGGCTGTTGCAGCCGGTAATTCCGGTCACCAAGACGACATAATTTCAGCTGCCAACGTGGGTCGTATGGCCACGTCCGACCTACTCAAGCACTGCAAGGTGCTTGAAAAATATTTAGCAGCTTCATTGAAATGCATTCTTCCAAGCCAGTTTTTATTCTTGTTGAAATAGCATGTGTTAAATTATAATCAATATAATAAAAACATAATTAATTCTTAATTAGGGAGGTGTGGTTGTGGTTGAAGATAAACAGCTGAAACAAAGAATGCTGGATGCAGGAGCAGCATGTGCCTCAGCCTACAGAGACTTGCTGTTGAATATTCAGCAGGTTATTATGATAATTATTGTTATTGTTGTTGTTGTTGTTGTTATTGTTGTTGCTGCTGCTGCTGTTGTCGTTTTGTTATTGTTATTGTTGCTAAAGTGCTTGCTCTGCAATAATTGATTAATTGTTGATTACAATTGTCTAACAATTTATTTATGAACCGAACAAATCTCGTCCAGATAACTCAAAAGCCAACTCCCGAATCAAAATCGAACTTGGCCGTCATTTCAAAGAAGGTTGCCACCTCCGTTACAGAGATCGTTCATGCTGCCGAAGCCATCAAAGGTGACTAGACAGATAGACGTTCTGCTAACCGTTTCAAATCTATCACCTGATAAATTTTTAATTAATTACTGTTATTAGTAATTAATAATAATTTCGAAAATTCAACATACTGCAGGTGTTGACTGGGTTGATCCTCACGATCCCACAGTCATTGCAGAGACTGAACTTCTCAGTGCTGCCAACTCCATTGAGGCTGCTGCTAAGAAATTGGCCTCATTGCAACCCATGCTCAAACCCAAGGTTGGGTGGATCAGTCCATGTGATGTTGTCGATGTTGTCGTTGGAAATTATCACTTCAATTATTCAATAGTTGATACTCTCTTTAACATTTAGTTTCTATTATTATCATTTGATTAATAATACTTTAAATTCATTAACAAATTGAACCCATTTGCTGCAGCAAGCCGACGAGACCTTGAACTTTGAAGAGCAGCTCTTGGAAGCTGCAAAATCCATAGCAACGGCTACTTGTGCACTTGTCAAGGCTGCCTCTGTGGCTCAGAGGGAACTTGTTTATCAAGGAAAGGTAGGTCGTGCTTTCCCTAGTTATTGGTGCAATGTGCGATGTGGCACTGGTGGTCCAGTGCATATGCAGTGGATTTGACTGTTCCTGTGGCCTCATAATTATTAGAACTGGTTGTTTTGGATTCTGTTGATTGAACACTTGCTGTCATCGACTTGGTGATCATTGGAATTGTTGTCATCGATTCTAGTAGATTCATTGATTGTTTGGTCTTTGGGACTGCCTAATAATGTCACATTAGGATTTCACAAGTTAAGTAATAAGTTGTCTACAAACCGTTTCAGATTGGCGTGAAAGATGATCTTGACTCGGACAGTCAGTGGTCTCAAGGGCTGATATCGGCTGTAAGACTCGTAACTTCTTTGACTCACAACTTGTTGCATTCGACTCCTTTGCTCAGTTGTTACTCTGCTAATATTTTCTCGATTGTATTTTATTTTTGCACTGGTGATAATTCGTTTTTATTCATGGTTACTATACAGACATGCACCGGATATCCGTTTGAATCCGGTATCCGGCCTTATAGACGCCATCCGGGAATATCCGATATCCGGCATAAATAAATACTTATTAATTCATCCTACTTATTACATAAATTTTTACAAATTTCTTTGTTTCTTTACAATGCTTTGTTTTATTATTCATGAAAATATTACACACACATCATTACTTTGAAATTAATTTAATCATTAATTTAATTAGCTGCTTCTCGTAATCGTGCTGGAAGTTTCATTTGGAAGTAATTTTCGGTATTTCTGAAACCTGTAGTTTCTAGCGACCCTTAGTCAAAAGTGGATATTGGAATGGAAATTTACTTGCAAACCTTGAAAATAGCTTAAGAATAACTACCACTGCTAACACAATTCCCCATGTCTGCAACTAGGCTCGATTGGTGGCAGCAGCCACTCATAGCCTCTGCGATGCTGCCAATGCCATGGTTCAAGGACAGGCCTCAGAGGAGAAGCTCATATCTTCTGCCAAGCAAGTTGCTGCCTCCACAGCACAATTGCTGCTTGCTTGTAAAGTCAAGGCCGATCCAAACTCACAGGCCATGCATCGACTTCAGGTCTACTTCCATAACGATTGTTTTGTCAAATCTAATTTTTTTTAATGAGAGACTATTTAAGTTGATAGTAAAATCAATTAGTTTATCTTAACAATTTAATTAGTTTGGAATTTTGTTTAGATTTCGTTGGCATTTCTTTTCTTCACTCTTGATAGAATGCTGGTCATGCTGTGAAAAAAGCAACAGAAGCCTTGGTGAGGGAGGCTCAGAAAGTCAAAGGTTCTGTCGAGGAGGATACGTCCGTTCCCGTCACCAAGAAGATGGTTTCGGACATGGCTCAGGTGGCTTGGCTTTGTCGTTCTCTAAGAGTTTTGCTACAGTGTTGTTATTTATTGTTTTATTAATAAGTATAATTTCATGAGTGTTTCTCCAAAACCTTTCTCATAATTTCAGATAATAATGGCCCAAGAAGAAATTCTAAGGAAGGAAAAAGAACTGGAAATTGCCCGCAAGAAGTTGGAAAGCATAAGGAAGGCCAAATACAGGCCTTCAGAAGATGATTGAAGTTAACCAATCTCAATTTCGCTTCGAGACTTTGAAAGTTTTCTAATGATGTAAGACTTAAAACCCTTGTTCGACTCATCTTTCACTTAAGAGCCCTCAAATATTTCGACTGATTTTCTGAAGCATAACTTTCCTGTCTAGTGTAAGACACTTTGTATCGATTTTTCAAGTTTATTTCTGGATGTTTTGTTTGCCTCGGTGAAGGTAACCGCAACGAGTGTGTCGATGATGTTGTCGTCTTTGTATACCATCTTGTAAAGTGATCGGCTCAATGAGAACATGAAATATCGTTAAAATCATGAAGCAAGTCGGTGTACATTTTTTAAGTTGATTTTACACTGATGGCTCTGAATTCTGGCCTCAGACATGTTTTGTTTGCTGGATTTATTGTCTTTGTTATTGTCATTTTGCATTTTGGAACTTGAAATGTGATGTCTTGTTTCAGCCATGCTTATTTGGATCTTTTTTGGATGAATTTTGTTAGCAGAAAACCACGAGAACAATTCTAATTTCTATAAATTTGTTTAGAAATCAAGAAATTTACATTCAACTCAGAAAGTCATGATCTGATTGGTTGGAATTAGATGATGCCAGTTTGGTGTTCAATACTCACTGGCTCTACATTCCCAGAAGAAAGGAAGGGCTCAATCTCTCACATGAAAAACTAATTTCACGACCTGTTATTGTCATCGTGACCTCCGTGAAGTTCCAAAAAAATATTCCATTAGTGCACTCCTGTAGAGTAAATGATTCTGGAAATTGTTTTAGACCATTGAGCATTCAGAAGTCATTGATGTTATTGCATTGACTAAGGTTTATTTCTGAATTTTCGTAAGATTTCGTTGCAGATTTTTCTGTATTTTGATCCTATTTTTATGCAGTTTTTGGGGTGTTTTTCCAACTTTAAGCTTCTATTAAGCCTTCTAGAAATTTCTATCATGTGTGGTGGGATCTATAGTGGCATTCTTGCAATTTCAAAGATTGCTAGCCATTGCTGTCAGTAGGTGCCTTTACGCTTATTTAAAATCATCTCATTGTATGACTAGAGTAGCACTATATGTAAACATTTTGTGATGACTGCTATTCTTTGGGATTTTCTTGGTCTACTTAAATGCACCGCTTTGTTCAAAGTAATTGACTTTGAAATCATATTTCTGAAGCCATGTTCAATTCATACAAACTTTGTTCGCTTTTTAAAGATGAAATACTTCATACAATACATAAACAGAATAAAGGTAAAATTAACAGTGTTTTAAAGTGATTGATTAAATTAGTACAAAATATTTATTAAAACAAGGATGAAACGACGTAGTCAAAACGACATTAACGAGTTAATCTTGACGCCAGATGGCGCATTTTATACACGTTTAAATTGCCCTCCTCTGAGTTGGCAGGTAGCTAAATTATATTATAAAGCTGATTTTATGGCCGTCGTGCTAATCCGAGAAGATCCTTTTTACGACCTACGTCTTTTAAGACACTGGAGTGGAGTCTATTAACTCTTTCTTGGACGTTTTGCATGATGTTGTTGACGAGCATTATTCTTCTTCGGGCATTGTTGAGCTTCTTTAGGTATGGTTCCAAATCAAATTTTGTCTGTAATTGTTCGTTAATTTTCTTGAGGTCTTCCGTGAGACTATCAATTTGTTGACGAAGTTCCAATTGACTGTGTCTTACAGCCAACACGCTTTCATCCAATTCTTCTACAGCAGGTTTTAACAAATTAAATAATCCATCAGCAAACAACTTTTGATGCTCAGGCACGTCAGAAGGAGAAGTCATATCTCACAATACCGCATCGCCGAAGCTCTCGTTAATAGGTTCCTGTTTTGTAAACAAACTTGACTCCCCCTTTTGCTGATTTTTTTATCATTTTTATTTTAAAAATGCAAATTTAAACTACAGCCTGTATAAACTTTTTAATATTAAGATAAAAACTTTGAAGAATTTAAGTACAAAAATATGATAGCTGAAGAACTTGATGTCTGATTGTCCGTAATGTAAATAATATTGAGGAGTCGAATGAAAGGTTCATGTTAAATATCAGCGCGGTAATTATAATAATATTGAGTTAATTATAGTGGCATATGTTCCAACTGAACTTCAAGACCACTTCACGACTGAGGGGAGCTCAGTCCTGGAGGAGGAAAGTTATCACGAAGTGAAACAGGGTGGGATCAGTGTTCGTTATTGAAGAAGGAGAGTCTCTTCCAGATTTTCGGGCCAAATATCGATGGACCTGCCAATGTCGCACATTGAACTGATAATTTGATTATAAAATCCTCTTGCAGCCAATGGAGGTCGCGAAGTGGAGTGGCATAAGTTTTTATGTTGTGAATTATCTTTACATATGTATTGATGAACCAAGAAGCTGCTCGAGGCGACAGGAATATAAACCAACCAGAGTCAGAGTGAGTTTTAGAGAAGTCTAAGGCTGTCACGACCTTCAGGACATCTTATGAAAGTGTGAATGCTGTGAATTTCACTGAGAAATGCGCAGTAGTATTTTGTTGATGAGTGGTCGTAGAACAGTCCAGCAATCCAACCAGATCTCCAGCTGGGCTGGATCAGATCGGAGAAAATGACAGCCGGCAAGGAAGAGAGTTCACGTTGGTCGGAGGAGCACCACATCGAATGAAGTTCAGTTTGATCTGGCAGGCTGTGACCATGGACCCGCATATTACCAACATACATGTCATCGTCATCATCAGCTTAGAGAAATTTGAGATTCATAATCTCTTAATGGCTCTTCATACAGACACATGTGGCTAACAGAAAAGAGATGCTCATCATATTAGTTCAACGTTTGAGAAACTAGCTATCTGTATAACCTAAAGAATCTTTTATTTATTTATTTATTTATTTGATTAAGTCCGTTGCATAACTAAGATGATTTGGACTCTTAAAAAATCTTGATATATTCAGAATCTATTTAAAGTTCTTCATATGGCTATTGCTAGCCAATAGCATAGATTGATAATCGTAGTGAATAATTTTATATAATTTAGGTATTTATAAAAATATAAGATTAAAAATACATAAAATAATTAAATATGCAATTTGTAATACTATTTGGAATGTTTTATTAAAGCGACATTTATCACCTTAAACATTTAAAATATGTAATATGTATAATAAATTCATTATTTTTTGTTAATTAAGCAACGTTTTTAATCAAAAATATTTTTGTTTAATTTTAATTCATTATATACATAATTTATTATTGTTTACTATGGAGTGATAGATATCTATGTTAAGGTATGGTTAATCCAGTTGCTTGTGATGTTGAGAAATGGATGATTCTGACAGATTTGGTACGGATGACCTCTTAACAAAACATAGCTTAGCGGCTGACTTTTATGCGAATGCATCGCCCACAATTTCCCGTTACTACGCGTTAGTTGGAATTTTGTTAAAACCTTGCACAGAAATTGCTTACACGCACATTAATGACATGTTTCAGACTTGAAGCCCACAAAATTTATGAGAGTCTGCGTAAGTTTAAGTTTTTATGCATCATGTTATCTTTATTGCACAGACCATCGCATTACTCCATAACCACATTGCACATAAAAGTATTAACATCATACCTACTACTTAATAAATATCATTAATCATTGCGACTGAAATTGCTTTATATTCGTTTCTCTACTAATGATATTTCATGTACCTTAGCATATATCACCTTCTGAGCATTTGCTGTCCAAAGCAAAACTTGCCTCATTTTGAACAACAGTTGCAGAAACTCTTGAAAGTGGCTAAGATTTGAACTCCTAATGGAGCTGTCCCAAAGCCATAGCCTTGACCACTGGGTTACTGACGTCCAATAAGTTTTGATGAAAACGACTTCTTTGGGCAGTTCGTGTGCACTCACCCCTGATCCTCCTGGCAGGCTGAAAGTCCATCGGTGTGATGGAACGTGCTAATTTCATACAATAACATAAATAAATATTTTCATTATACATAATTATGCTCACCAACCATCCCATAGATAATCTCCAACCAGTATTTCTAATGCCTGCCGTTTCACTATATGGAGTACCTTACTTTCCCCAATTTACATCCCTCAAATCTGGATATGTTCAGGACAATTAAAATATTGAGATGTGAAGTGCTTCCAATATTATGTAACTACATATTATTAGACTTTAGTAACATTATATCAATAAATTATTATTGTTAATACTTTCAACTAATCAAATTGTCCTTCAATGCACTAAGCACTTCCTCAACATATATTTTATTATCAACATCAGTCATTTTGCCTTCTTGCTTTTAGAACTAAAGGAAAAGTTCACAGCAAGAACATGTCCATACTGCTGTTCTGTTTGGAGACCAAACAATGTTAAAATAACCTTTAAACCTCGCTTGAAGATAACACCAAAAATCAGAAGGCTTCTAGAAAGATCAGACAATAATCAGGTCTTGGGGAAATATCAAGCCAAGGTGGTGAAGGAATTTAAGGAAGGCAATAACAAATTGGTATGTCTGGATGAACCAAATTGATGCAGCCTCATCCTTTGCAATGGATGATGTTATGAAAACCATTCAGCTATTACTCCGTTATTGCAGGTGTATACGTGTTTGACTTGCGAAAAGAATACAATACAAAAGGTCGTCAGTCGACCAAAGAAACTGGAAAAAGTGAATAAAAGTGCACCAGGTGATCAGAGCACCCAAATATTTTATGCAGTAATTATATGAAATTGCAACCTTAAAAAAATATATTGTTTAATTTCAAATTATCAGACTCCAAAAAACAATCAGAGAAAACTCCCATTCAGCCAAAGAAAAACAGAGGCAATGTTAAGCAATGCAAGGTTGAAAAACCAAAGAAGAGGACATTGTTGGAATGCCTCATGGCAGACAGGTTCAAATTCCAGGTAATTAAATTTATAATAATTTAGCTAAAAGAAACTAACATTGAAATCATTTTTTTTGTTACAGATGGCCACATCAGGCAAAAGATAAACACAAGTCAACAAATTGAGAATGTTTTCTTTCAGTTGCTTTGAATATCTTCGATGAATTAGTTTTTTTGAGATGTAAACATTTTGACTGAAATTGAACGCTTCAAATTACACTGTACAAGTCGCATGATGTTAAGAATGTTGACCAAGAAATTCAAAAAGTCAAATTAATGAACCGTTGTTTTTCATTTCCGTGATTTCATAAGTAACGCGGTCAATGGAAAGAGATTTTTCTTTTGACTTGAAAAATGCTGTCAATTCAAGGTCAACACAACTACTCGTTCTTCATGGACTGTGTCAGCACAGTAGGAGCCATTGCTTCACAGTTTGGCACTTTTCCATTGACCATAATAAGACAAGGAGATTCTATTCGTAAGCTATTAAAGTTGAACGAGTTTTCATTGTAAGAAAAACCATGACGTTTTAAATTTGGTTCGGTGACAAGAATGGAGTCGCCTATCCTCACTCCCCAGTTTTTGGAGGTATTGTACAGAGTCACTCCAATGCACGTTTCTTTTATGTCAACCAATGCAAAGGTGAAACAAACTGGGTCGTCGACGTTCAGCGAGCCAACAACTCTGCCGACGTATAGGGTTTTCGGGTTTGGACCTTCAGAGAGCTCTGCGAGAGACTTGATGGTCAATTCTTCGCTGTACGGGTGAAACATGCAGTCTTTCCGATGGTCAATCATTTTTAGCAGCAGCTTCACTTGTTTCTTCTTTATCCCCCCTATCGTGTTTACCAATGTTGAAAAATTTTTAACATACTTAACCAGCTTTTCTACTTTCTTGGAGGCTTCATCAAATGTTGGATTGAGTTCTTTTGCCTTTGAATAAGACTGAAGAGCTTCTTCATAGTTTTCCAAATACTCATGGACAGTGCCTTTGTTGAAGTGCAAGTCATAATTATTAGAAACAGCAGAGTCCTTCTCTGCCTTTGAAAAAGCTGAAAGAGCTTGTTTCATCAGCTCAGGATCCTGCCTGTCAATAAAATACCTGGCTATGTATGCATTGCCAAGTGTGAGCCAAGAGAGACCATCATTCAAATCCAGTTTTACTGCCTCTTTTGCCATGTCGAAGCTGCACTGAATCTTTTCACACTTTTCTTCCATGCAGGCTCCCATGCTGCGGGTGATCATCGACAAATTTCTGAGAGAAACTTTATCTTTTTTATGATTGACTGCTGATAGAAAACAATTTTGTGCTCCGTTGAGGTCACCGTTCTTCCAGTAACACTCTCCAAGGCTTGTCCATGCCTCAGTCAGCAAAGGATCTAGTTTCACTGCTTTGCACAACATCTCTTCGGCCCGTTTGTTGCACTTACTGGTAACGTTTAATGCTTTTCCATACAGCATCAAGTATTCTGCATTGTTCTTTAGTGATTTATCAGCTTTGTCTAATTCTTTCACCACTTCATCCATCTTAGCTTTGATCAAGGCCGGCTTGTTTTTGGCTTCATCGATAGAATGAGATTCAAAAAATCGATCCCGAAAATTATATAAATCATCCACCAATTTTTTGAAGTTTTCCATTTTCTTATATTTTTGTTTAAATAAAAACAAAAGTAATCGGTTAACAAAGACACTGAATGTTTACTAGTGTGATGATAAATTTATTTAAAGAACATCCTATGCAAATCTCTATACTATGGTGATAAATTATATATTATATAAATATATATATTATATATATTATATATATATACTACTGGATCGACTGATGAATTTTGGACTTAGAATGAAATTCTACCTCATTAAAGATCCATCAAAGAATTTTAACGTAAGCATTGATAGCACTCATGGAATGAATCAAGTATCAGCAATGATGGAGCTCCATTATCGAATGATGCAGGAACGGTATGTACTATGGAACATATAAATAGATGCACTGGGAAATAGCTTACTGTTGCCAACAAGAACTTGCAAACGCCTGCTAAAAAGTAACGCGCCTGCCAGGCTATAGGATTTTTTCTCGGATATCTGAATAAGCAAGTACATGGCTTTTCCATAAATGTTAACATCAAGTAAGTTAATCGTAAAATGTTAATTTTAATTATTTTAAACATTTCAATAAGTTATCATGTCTCTGAGGGCTGGAAGAATTGGCGATGCTTTGGAATTGGAAATGAAATTGCAGAGGGTAAGAATATTATGAAATATTATCTTATATTAAGCATGAATAAAACTTAATTAAACTAATCAACATATTAGCCTGCAATATAAAACACACCTTACATTTTATGAAAATTATGTTTAAGTTAATTAAATAGCAATCAAACTGACTTTAAATCGGAATATTAATGCTGCATCAAGTATATTTTTACAGTTTCCTTTAATCAATTTTTTGGTTTTCCTTCAAATTACTGGATGTAGCTCTCTTCTCGTATCCATCCTAGCCCCATTTAGTCTGAGAACCTTTTATAGAAACTCACCACCTGGATTAACACTTTTGTGTTATTGTCATCTCTACCAGTTACAGCTTTGCACACATGCAAGTACTTTCTGGATGTTTTCGTGAGCTTTTATGAGCGGCAAGCTTCATCATAAAGTGAAATACTTCTTTTTCTTTGGAGATATTTTGTACCCATCATGTTTAGATTTTTATTTGCGTAATCTTTCTTTTTAGTTCGGAAAATATTCAGAGGTTCATTAGGAGTTTCACAGGAGAATTTAAGCGATAACGAAGATATTTCCGTCCTAATTAAGATTTCGTGATGCATCGTCATTTAACGTGCTCCAGTTATCAATATTCTTTATCACTAAAACATAAATGATCACTCTGCCACTTTCCACTCTGCCTCGCATTCTGGTATTTGCTGTTGTTTCCTTGACTGAAAATTTGTGGTGAGCCGTATTCGTGGAATGCCAGCTGAAATTTTTCTTGGATATGAATTAATAGCGGCGGCTCTCTGCATAGCGGATATGATGGAATTTTTCAAATTTATTAAGTTTAGTTTTGTTAGTTTAGTCTAATTAAATTCGAAAATAATTATAGATTGCATAACGACAGAGTACTGTAATTAGCAAATAATATTAATAATAATAATTACCATCTCACTACCCTACAAAAGCACAACAATAGGTTCCATGCTAACCCGCATAAAAAATTAGACTCAAAAAAAAGTTATCATCGGAGTCCATTCTGTTTCCTCGTGGAATTCAAAAAGTGTTACCGGAGCAGTAACCACTTCGCTCTTAAGAATAAAAAACACGATACCTTTTATAACCGATAAATAAAACTACTTTATGCTACGATCATAAGCAGACAGGCAGCAACTGTGGCTTGAAGCCTATTTTTTATTTCCAGAGGTACGAGAAAGAGGAGGAGTTAGGCATGCCTCAGAAGATCATCGAGTGGGTCACTAGGACGGCTGGAGTTGAGGCCAATCCACCTGTTGGTGAATGTTTTCCAGAACTTTGGATTCTTTGTTTTAATGGAGGCCATTTCACTTTCAGAACGGCGTTTATGACTACCGCGCCATTCACTCCCTACTGAAAGACGGCTCAGTTCTCTGCAAGTAATCAGCTTTAATTTTTTGAATGAATGTTTTGCCTACTCGAGTAAAATGTGTGTACTTTAGATGGTTTCGGGGGTATCTATAGAGATAGATATTATTTAAAGCCTGATGTTTTTATAACTTTATAAATGAGGCATTTTGGCTCGTGTGGAAGTTCATGAAGCATGAGCGTGCATCGCCACAATAATATAGTGGCATAGATATGACGCATAATATGATGCTTTACAAGTAGGATTATTCCTATTTAATCATTCCGGAAATACATAATTAAGTATTCATTTTCTAAGGTTAATGACCAAACTTCTGGAACACGTCGGGTTGCCAAAAGTTTCATTTCGATCGACCGTTAAGTCCAGCTTCGTGGCTATTGCCAACATAGACAATTTCTGCGTTGCCGCGAGAAATTACGGAGTCCCAGAGAATTGTCTCTTCCAATCGTCCGATCTTTACGAGGGAAGGAAAAGTCAAATGTTGAGCGTTTTAAACTGCCTGAACCAACTCGGGAAAGTCGTAAGTATATATAAAAGTATATCAAAAACAGCCACAGTCTGAAATGCCATTTCTGAACATTTGATCTTTTTTTCTCGCAGGCCAACTCAAGAGGCTTCCCTCAATTTTACGAGGGCGTCGCACCTCCAAAACCAGACCAAGATTAAGATCTTACTTTATTAATCCTCGGTTTTTTTTTGCGATTTGCGAAAATCTTAGCTTTGCCATGTCGTAAGTAGCAAACTATAATATTAAACACAATGTTCGTGTTGAATAATAAATCATAAATCCACCGTAGTTTGGCATTTTTTTATAGCAGTAAACGGTTTCTTGAAGCAGGCTTATCAAATTTACTAAAAAATATGTTTAAAGTGATTAAGTTTACCTATAACTCGACTAATATAAAAAATAATGTATTAATTTAACTAATATAAGCTAATTAGCTAATCGTTCGAATCTTTCTGCTGTGAAATTACATAGGCCCTGCAGTACAGGGGAACTGGCGGGCCAGACCCGGCCTGCCAAGGGTTGTGAAATGGCCAGCTTCATAAGTATGGCCCAATTGCATTTTTGACGATAACTTCATATGTACAAGATTGACTTAGGCCAATTTTTCATACAATATACTGGAGATGTTCATAGATTTATCGGCATCGGCTTTGGCTTTCGCTTTGGCGGGGCTCCGTTAGGACTTCAAATCCTAGCCGATAACAAAAGTTTCTATAACTAACTAGCATAGATTTATCAAATTTATGGTAATGTATAAACATCTTAAACTTTGTATCATTTGTATAATTTGTAATAGTGGAAATAGATACTTGGTCAGTGATGTTCATGTATTTTAATAAATTTTGCTTCCTCTCTATGAAAACAAGTTCGAAAGAACAGTGGAAGACCATCACTGAGCCATCTCCAAAATTCCGTTTGAAAATGCTTTTTGGGAGCCTCTATCGCAATACACTAATATTTAAAGTCATCCAAGTTCAACATCATCATAAAAAATAACCCAGTCCTAGTTCATCTCCTAATTCAACATCACCTTCGTTTAGCTTAGTTGTGGGCCTCTTTTAGAAATGGTTTGCACTGATGTTAACAAACTTCTGAAAATCACCTCTCGAAAGACATTTGAGTATGGTCAATTGATTTACCTCAAAATTTAGCTTATTTTTAAGTCCGTTATTGAGCTAATCCTCTTGAAAAGTTCACCAGGCATAAAAATTTGGTACTTCATTAAATCTACTTGAATACCCTTGGCATAAGATATAATGAAAGTCCTTGACCAGGATTTATTCATCTACGGGAATTACTTTCAATTATTACTGCTAAACGGTTTTAATTTTCGAAATGATTATCAACAAATGGAAAGCACAAACTAAAACACCAACTAAATTAATAAATTTGTAAATACAAAAATTTAAAACAACGTTTTGAGTATATATTTACAATGATTACAAATTTGTGCCAGTGGTCCAATATGTGTATTTAAGGTAAATAAATTAAATAAAAACATAAGCAATAATAAAATAATTATAAAAATATTACAAATTTAAAATAAATAGGTCAAAATATAATTGAACACACCGATGAACGGATTCTACAAAGGAAGACGTCTAGTTTAAGTCATCTGGTGTCTCATGGCAACCCATTTGAATTAATTAGACGTTTCTTCGGCGTCTCTTCGCTGAGCTATGAAATTCCGACGTGCATTTGACATTAACTAATTAAATAAAATTTCGCGGTGTTTATTAATTATTAAGTTATTCTCAAGTGCGCTAGTGTAATTATGAAAATTAATTGTGAAAATTGCAAACAAAACTTCGGTATGTCTAACATTGTTAGTTGAATAATGGGGCCGATAAGATAATATCTTGCACCATAGATTAAATTTGAGGAAAGCTATTGTTAATTTGAACAGGTAAATTTTAATTTCCTAATTTAGGTATTCTTTTAACTCCATTAATTCCAGGTGTTGCTGACTTCGCTTGAGTAGGGTTCACTGACCTGTCGGCTCTGCTGGCAGATCAGAAGGGCTTGCCTGCTCGCAAAATCTGCGGGTCGGACGGGATTCTTGCTAGCTTTGCTTATGGGCTTGCTCGTTGGTACGTAGGCTTTTGCTGGCACACTCACTTGCTCACATTGCTGGCAGGCCCGCCCCACAACATGACGACCAAGGGGGTTATATTTCCAGTTTCATTAACGCATTAAAGCATGAGTTGCTGATTCTAATCAAAGATAGAGTTCCCTACATGCTTTCTTAAAAACAAAAACAAAGTTTGCTAATAAAGTTTGATATTTATTGATTTCTATGTGGCATTACTTGATCACTTTTTAAAAACAAATTAAATCAAGCAATGTAAAAGTAAAGTTGAAATAAAATTCATTAATCACAAGACCAGAAATATCCTCTCGGCACATTTTGATGATCGTCATAACAAAAGAAAAACATATTAAAAATTTGTAATATTTAAGATACAATACGTTAGATACAATTAATCTGTTTGAAATTATTAAAGCATGAAAGCTTTTTGGTCACTCCATTTTCTAAAAAAAAAAATAAAGAAATATAAAAGTATTTGTTTTTCAAATAATAAGCTTTGCAACATGAGAAATGAATGGGAACCCACCTCCACTGATGTTCGCTCAAGTTCTTTTTCAACTTTCTCATCCCCTTCATTTTTGTCGAGCCAATCTTCGACTTTAAATATGTACAATTCTTTGGTTGAGTTGCTCCCCACTTTAATGCTCTCGAGAAACCATCCTGAGCCCATATTTTCTCCGTCATGTCCGACAATTATTTTCTGGATCTTCAAATTTTAGATGGACATTACTTCATGACATGCGACATACTAGTGAGAACTAGCAACTTCTAATTAATAAAAATAAATTAGATAAATAAGTTAATTAATAAAATAAAAGAAAAAATGTACAGTCATTCATTCACAACATTTAACATATTTAATATAAACTAATATAAATATAAATAATATAAACATTTAATATATTTCTTAAGAGTATTTCAGGAAGCTTTCTTAGGAACCTTTCCAACATCATCAGCCTCTAATTGGAAATCATCTTGACCGTTCCTTTCAAAGACTTTGTCTCCTTTTTTAACGTCCTTCAAATAAAGTCTCTCAGTCTTTTTGTTCTTTCCGATTAAAATGATATAAACATTCGCATCTGTTCCCGCTCCGAGTTTACTTCCAGTTTTAACCGACACTTTGTAAGTTACTGAAATTAAAGTTGTCGAGTGATATGAATTATTTGAAAATGTATTAAAATGAAGCATAAAAATGTCTATTAAAGACATTATAACCTTTTTCAGAATGTTTGCTTCTTGAGGTTGATTCATCATCATCGTTATTACCTTGCGATGGAAAATTCTTGATTTTTTGTGTTTCATCAGGATTAGTTTTATCTACACAATAAATCAAATTAAAATATAAGTAAAAGTAACATTTAATCATGTAAGTTGATTGTGGTAACAATCCAATGAATATTCACCAACCTGTTACTAAAGGCAGCAAGTGTCTTTCTATCCTTCCATCACCCTCTTTCCTGTCAAACCATTGGCTCACATGGAAATGATAGACATCTCCGGTGGATGCTGATTCTATATTTAGATCCTCCAAAAACCAGCCTGCTCCAAAGTTTGACCCATCGTGACCAATTAGGACACCATTTACCTGAATACGAATATGAATATGGGTTGACAATATACAGATTCAATGAATAAAGGATAATATTTTAGTACTTTTAATATTTTGCATTTTGATTATTTCTCTCAAGCAGCTCAAGTGAAAATTAAATAATTAATAATTATTTTTATAAATCATTCAATAAATTGTATGCAGGAGTGTTGTTTATAAAAATAGCAATTGTTTCTGATCGATTTACATTTCCCACGTCTTTAGCTTTCACAGTAAAGTGATTGGTCTGTCCTCTCTTAAATAGTTGCTCCTTAATGTCAGCAGATTTTTTTTCTAAAAGTATTTTGTCTGTTCTTCCTTTGTCTCCCTCAATGAAGATGAAGACATTTGCATCCGTTCCCGCTCCAAGACAAGTTCCTGTCTTCACTTCTATCCTGTACGAGGCTGAATAATCACGTTCAAAATGATTTTTTTATCTTAAAAATCAAAATTATTTGAATCTAAGTAGTCAGTATAATTATAAAAATCATATGGAAATAGTTTATAGTTTACAAAATGGCATTAAATGAAATCTAAATCAAATTAACCATGGTTTTGATCAACATTTTCCTCACTTTGAGTTTCATCCTTTCTTGAACTTTCAATATGTTTGCCTTCATTATTTTGTGTATCATCACATTCACCATCACTCAATTTATGATAGTGTTTGCCAATGAGGTCATGCTTGTCTTCATCGGAGTCATCATCACCTTCATCATCATTATCATCTTCATCATCTCCACCAGAATTGTGTGCCTTATTGTTCTCATGTTTTTCTTCATTCCCCCTGTTGTGATTCCTTGAGTCTTGTTGGTCCTTTTCTTTTTGTGGAGTGACTGAAAGTGCTTTCAAACATCTGGCTGTTTTTCCATCTCCCTTCTCCTTGTCAAACCACTTTCCAACTTTGAAGAGGTACGTCTTTGTGTCGGTTGAAATCTTGATAGACTCGACAAACCATCCTAGATTTCTTTTTGAACCATTATGTCCAATCTTTATTTTTGATATCTTCAAAGTGAACCAAATAATTTAAATATTTGTTACTAATTAAAAATATCTGTTAAATTGTTTTGAAGCAATACATTTTAAAAGGTCAAGTTCTTAGTTCTTAGTTTAAAGCAATTTTTAAAATCACATTTTTTGAAATTATTACAAAACATTAAAATATCACCAACATCCCCAACATCATCACATTCCAATTTGAAGACATCCAATCCTCCTCTTTGGAATGCATTCTGATCTGAACTGCCCTTAAGAACAAACTTTGAAGAGTTGGCCTTCTTGCCATAGAGAACCATGAAAACATCTGCATCTGTCCCTGCACCTTCCTTGTTGCCGGTCGTTATTTCCACAGTGTAGAGTAATTCTAAAAATAATCGTGGAGTTGGTGAGCTGCCAAACATGAAAGTTGGATCGGCTCTTCCGAAAATTCCGAAAAATTTTTCCAAAAACAAATTTAATTTTGGATATTTCATGGAAAAATCAAACTCAAACTTTTTTTCTTTTTTAATCCTTCAGATTGATTGTTCACTTTTCCTCCTTCCTTTGCGATCGTTCTTTTTATGGATTTTGGATAATTTGTATTTCCTTCACCAGGTTTCCCTCTATCATCATCATCAGCAGCAGCATCACCATCTTCTTTATTTTCATCACCATTATTGGAGCAACCAGCAGATGCACACTGTGCATTTTTTCTTCTCTTTGTTTGGTTCAATGTGGTATTTCCTTGGACAGACTTTGATTCTAAAGATTAAATTTTGTAAAATAAGCTATTGCAATGTAAGAATAACAATGGAAATGTAATGACATCAAAATAAAATAATGAAAAAGATCTCGTTCAAAGCAAAATTATTCATGTTTTACTTTTATCAAACACTTGTGTTGGTGTCAGTTCTTCCTCCAATGATCCACCCTTTAAATTTTTGTCAAACCATTTCTCAGCCTCAAACAAATAGGTCTTGCTTAGGAGCTTTATTTTCACTTCTTCAAGATGCCATTTTGATTGAGGTTTCAGGTTGTCCAAACCAACTTTTATTCTGGTTATCTTGACGGCATAGATGAATATTATTGTTATTATTATTATTATTACTATTTTTATTAAATTGAACTGATAGTAGTTACTTAGCCACAAAGTTTGTCCAACTAAATATAATTAAAAACATTTAATGCTATCAAAAACCATAAATAAATAATGTAATCATTAATTTTATTCGTAATAATTGAGTAACACTGCAAGGTCCTAATCTACCTTAGCAGTCTTAAATTCTGTTGCCTAACCAATAAAAATTAAAAACCTTCTTGACATCAGTCCCTCGAGCTATGATTTTGTCGACGAAAGATTCGTCTGAATATTCCGAGCTGTTTGGATTCAAGCGGATGGGGATCTTCTCGGTTCTCGAGTATTTCCCGAAGATCGTGACGAAGATGTTGATGCCGCCGACCAATTGCGAGCCGGCACCACTGACAACGGTTATTTTGTAGTCAGCTTGAAGTGAAATATTGAGAGACCATTAATCATATTTATTATTATTATTACTAGTTTTAATATTAAATATTTTATTAACTTTGTATTGAGGATGCTGTTGATGTAAACAATGCTCTAAACATGTTTATTTTGTTTGAAAATCATAAAATGACAGTGAAATAATTTTTATGGTTTAACATTGCTATGGAGCTTTTTATTATTATTATTATTATTAATATTATTGTTGAAAATATTCTAAAATCACATCAGAAAAAATACAAAAGAAACATAATTTAATTCACCTGATGGCTTCAGGGAAACATTTGTTGGTTCCAGGGTTCTTGTCGTTTTTCCGTCATCATTGAACTTGCTCAGCCATCGATGAACATAGAAAAAATAAACTTCTTCAAACGTCGGTGACGTGACGCTCACCTCCTCCAAGAACCATCCGTCGTTCATCTGCGTCCCGCTGTGGAAAATCTTGATCTGTTTGATCTGAGATAATGTCAGAGGAAGAGCGGTCGTGAAATCGATGATCGGTGAATAAATGTTCTTCAAATAATAAATAATAGTTAATTTATAATGCGCTATTTGCATAGCGTCAGAGGCGCCTAAAATTAAAAAAAAAAACTTTAAAATGAATCTTTTCAAGCCTCAATAAGTCCTCCTTCTTTATGATTTTTTTAAGTTTAAAGTAGTAATAACAATTATGCATTCATTTTAGTGAAACAAAAATTGAGAACATCAGTATATGACATTTCTTAAAAAGAATTCTAGATTGAATGACATTAAGAAACATTCATTCAATACTACATTTATGTTTAATGATCATCATAGCTTCTTATAGAAATTGTTTTGATAGACATGGTGATGGGATGACTCACATTTCCAACATCAGCTGCCTTAACGACAAACTTGTCAGTCTTTCCCTGCTCAAATGGGATGGGGTTATTGTGTGGATTCGTCAATGGAATGTTTTCAGTCTTTCCATACTTTCCGTATATCACCATGGCGACATTGGACTTGGTGCCAGCAGTGAACACGTTGCCGGTTTTCACCGTGACATTGTAATTTACTGAAAATGTAAAAATCAATGATGCATCATTTGATGCAATTTTGCACTCATTTATAAATTTCCCAGATGTAGCAACATATTAACCTTGATGACACAACAATATCATCACAATGATTATCATGAACTTTTACTCAATAAATTCCTACTTGTTTTTTTGCTTTCTTTCTCCAAAACTTTCTTTTGTATCCTCTTCCCATCTTCATCATCATCGTCATCATCACCACCAGTGCCATCAAGTTTTTTTAAATTCTCTTTCTTTTTGTAGTTGCTTTTATTGGTTGAAGTTTTTTGGCTTTCTTTAGAATTTTTAACCTCGTGTTTTGATGTCTTCTGGTCCTTACTTTGGGGACATGATTTTGCTTTTGCCGGAACTGAAACTGAATTTTTAAAGAAATTGGTTTCCATCAATTAAAATGAAAATCCATGAATTAAATGTCACTAAGAAATAAAAAATAAATAAGTTA
Organism: Hirudo medicinalis; assembly: GCA_011800805.1. Taxonomy (NCBI): domain Eukaryota; kingdom Metazoa; phylum Annelida; class Clitellata; order Hirudinida; family Hirudinidae; genus Hirudo; species Hirudo medicinalis. The sequence goes on along the minus strand of MPNW01000160.1, from coordinate 92,320 downwards.
TTAACAACTTATGATTGTATTTTAATAAAGTCAATTAAGAAAATGTCACCTTGTTTTGAAATCCTGCCACAAACAGAAGACATTTGGCTCGAAGAAAGTCCTGACATTGAGACAACAGAGAACCTCTCTGAGCTGGCATGATCACTCTCAATTTCATTTTCTTCATCATCTTCATCATAGGAATCAATGTCATCTCCAGAAGTTTCTTCTTGGACCCCTTCATCATAACCTTGAACTTTCACCTCAAGGTCACTTATTGTTCTTTTGATAACTTCCTCAGCTGATGAGTCATCCAAGGTCTGAGACAGTAAAAGAGCCTCTTTGTAGTTGTCAAGGGCAAGTTGGTTCTGATTTCTCTTTTCTTATATTGAGAATTTAAAAACATGTTGAATTACAGTTTCATTTATTGTGTAAAGGATTAAATAATTACAAATGCATAAAAACAAATGAACTATTTGTGTAAAATTGTGTAAATCAAAAATAGAATTATTCCAATTCAAATAACAGATATTCCTCCACCTTGAGATTGGCCAATGAGGATCAAGGCCTTCAATTGCCAGGGTTCATCATATTCTTCTTTGGCAAACTCCAAAGACTTCTTACCACATTCTTCTGCCTTCTTGAACCTTTCCATTTCAAACCAACACCTCCCCATTTCATGCATCAACCACGACTTTTCGTCTGAAATTTCTTTCTTCGAGCACTTTTGAAATCTGAAAAAATATGTGGCAAAATAAGGTAACTGTTCAACTAAGTAAAGAAATAGGGTGTCTTTGACAAACTGTTTCAAGGCTGCCTTGAAATTACCAATCCTCATGTGCAGTCTTCCCATGTTTCTTAATGCTTTTGTTTCAGAATCTGGTATTTTACTGACAGAAAATTGTCACAAATGTGTCAAATGAATCAATTCTATAATTGGATAATTAAATAATTCACAACTAAAAAAATACCTTGCATTGATTTCCATATTTGTTATTTTTAAAACTAATAAATCGAATAATCTGCCGCCAAATGTTTGTAAAGTTTAAGCAGAAACAAATCTTCAAAACAGTTAAAATAAACCCACTTCTTTGCAGCATATTCGTATTCACACTGACACCACTTCAAAGCCTGTTTGTCGTCTCCCAACTCCATGCAAGCTGTCCCCATGAATGAATAAATTGTTGTCATCCTCGCCATCTTTGATCCACCACCTGGAAGATTTTCCAAGGACTTCAAGAGTTTTTGGGCCTTTTCCAGACTTTCTTTAAATCTTCCCTGAGATTGTGCTGCAATGTAGTACAATGAATTGTTACTAAGTGGCCATTAAGAATTGAATAATGGAAAAAGCTGAAAAATGGTCTTATTCATAGCCCAATATCCAGCTTTCTCATCAACTCAAACTATTCTAGAACTCGAGGCCACAAATACCACAAACTTAAAACTAGCAAATTCCGATGCCAGACCTCCAAGTACTTTTTCTGCAATGGTGAGGTAAAACCTTGGAACTCCCTGTCGGCTGATATTGTGGACTCCCCAACTGAAACCCACTTTAACTCAACAATATATGAACTTAATTTGAATAAACTTCTCACATATAAAGAATTTTATTGAAAATTTCTTTCTTTGGGACAAATTTATTTTTAAGTTTTGTGGCTCTGTATTGCTCTTTTACATTATTCTATTAGTTACTGTTAGTCACATTAGTGGTTGTCATCCCTTTGACCTTGTTTTGAAATAAATAAATACAAATATTTAATATTTCAATTGAATATTAATTAATACCATTTTGAATATTTTAATTAGTATTTATTTAAATTACTATTAATTAATATTTAATGACACACCATTTTCAATGGCTTTCAAATCTTCCTCAGTCCAGTCTGAAGATTGGGTTTCACTTTTATTCTTGAGGTAACTCTGTTCTCTCAAAGCCTTTTCATGGTTCCTTGAATATAGAGGTTTTTGTTGCTGCCAAAAATCTGACCTCGTGCCCAGGAAGTTCAACTCCTTGATCGTCAAAGAGCGAATCTGTTTATTTGCATCCGATTGGTTGCTTGCCACCTCTGCGAGCCAATCAAATAATCTTACGAACATAACCTGTATAACTTATGTAATGACAATGACAATTAATGACAAAAATGTCATTTAATGTCAATTTTTTGTGATTTCATACATTTATATTTCCAATATCTTGCAATTCAACATCACATAAAATAGTTTATAATGGTATTATAAACATAAACATGACTGTAATAAATCAGAAGAAAGAAAATGTTTGAAATGTATTTAGCATATTGTTAGTATGTGATCAGTATATGATTACCAGTTTCATTAAGTAGTGACTCAAGAAACTCCTTATCAGCATACAATTCTCCAAGTAGCTGTTTACATGATTTACTGCTATTCATCATCTTCACCTTCTTTTCCAGGGCTGCCTCATCCACTTCAAGGTCATTGCTGATTGAAGACATCTCTTGCTTCTTTGATGATTTCTTCCAAAACATCAAAATTAATATAATAAGATTGATTATTATTGAATCTACAATTACCACAAAAAAATGAAAATAAACATAGAAAACCAAAAGCACAGCTTGTGAATAAGTCGTAACATTAAACTGGAGTGAAAAGAAAATTTACTTCAAATACAACATCTGATTATGTTTTATTATGTAACGAACATAAATAAAAGCTGAATAACTTTTAGATCCTTTTAGAAATCAATAAATTAAAATATATGAAATCGATAATCCCGCAACTCAAATTTCAAACCACTCAAAGGAAATCTAAGTATGTGAATAAAACAGATGCCAAAAAGCAGTCAAAAAGTGCATTCCCTCACAAACACCTCATTATCATTGTCACCCTGATCACCACCCTTCTTCTCCTCTGGCGATGTTCTGCTCGTTTTGTTTCCACTACCAATGCTGTCACTTGTTTCAGATTTTTCCAATAATTTCAATTTGGTTGAAGCCAATATCGATAGGCTGAGTTTTTTCTTACAGAAATAATGGCATTTGATAGAAGCTTTTATGAATGTGTGGCATTTATTTATGATATTACATTCTTATACCAGAATTAAGCCAAAATTTAGTCACATTCTTGTATCACATAATATTAAGATGTTAACAATGATAACATTCTGTATATTCAAAATTCGCTAAGTCTAAATCTACTTAATGTACTACATGGATGTCAGACAATTTGGATGTCAGACAATTAGACCAGCTAACTGAAAATGTAATTTGAATGAGTAAATTATTTATTTACAAACCTGGATGTCCAATTCTTCACAGAAATCCTGAATATTATGAGGAAGCTTGAAAACAATTCCTGAGTTTTCTACAAGGACCATCCACCAGTTTGGACCATTTATTTCAAACTTTACAAGATTAAGCTGTTATCTTTATATTTATGTAATCTAACCAACTATGCTGATGACATTAAACAAAAATTCTCATGTGTTGAAAATAAGGTCTTGTTAAACCATTAAAAGAATTTTGTAATATTTCTGAAGAGCTAACAACCTCCAATGGCATTATAAATAGCCTCCTCTGCCCTTTGAATGCCTTGGGCAAATTCACGCATTTCAGGCCTCAGCTGCCTGCCTCTATGGTAGAAGATAAGGGCATATTCAAACTGGGTGAGTTGATGGAGGGCATCAGCTTTTATCAGGAGACTCTTCAGAAGTTTAAGCAATAATCGCTTTGAAATTATTATTGGACAAAAACATAAATAATGACGTCAAAAATTAAAGATATGGAAAACAACCTTTACATATTCTGGATCATTTACATGGATTTCATTGGAATCATCTAATGCCTTCTCAGCATTTCCAATCTTCAAATAACATCTGGCCCTTGCAATGAGACATTTCTTATCTCCAGGTTTTACTTCCAGTGCCTTAAAAAAAAATCGTAATTAACTTTTTCCTTCTTACTTAAGCTACCTAATCTAGTCAAATCTTTATTGAATTACCAAATCTGAAACTAATTTACTTTTGAATAACTGGCAATTGCTTTTTTAAACTCCCCAATAGATTGAAAGGTGTGAGCCTCTGAATGATGAAGATCAAAAGATCCAGTGCTCTGCTGCTTTTCATTTTCACCTTTATTTCGTGCTTTCTTGCTATCATCAGCAATTGCCGTATAATTTGTCGGAACTTTTGACTGCATATTCGGTCACAAACATGAACCCTTTGAGACAATTCAACCAGAACCTCAGTAACTTTGTAGCTCCTGACACTCTTCTGTATCACTGTATCCATGGCAACAAAATCTGGCTAGAGTGAACTCGTTTAAAAAAAGTAAAATTGAAAAAAAATAAACGTTTTGCTATTTGTAAAAAAAAATATTCTTTAAGTATTTTAAAATTAGACTAACTTAAAGCTGTAATACTATTCTTTAAAATTAAGTATGTAGTTATTAATAAACACTTGATAATAAACAATTTTTGCATTCGATAATTGATAATTAGTTACAAAAGTATAATCTTTAATGAGGGAGAAAACTGGAAGAGTTTTAATTTATTGTGGATCTTGATATAAACATTGAATGTCTGAAGGGTTTATATAACTTTAAAAATTTTGTTCCGACATTTGCATGCTACTGATTATAACATATTTTAATAAACTGGGATGCCAAAAAATAACAGCTCTAGAAATAATTGAGTTGATTCTACTTTCAGCATGGTAAAAGTAAATAAACACTCGGAGACTTCACAACTTGTGAGCTAACTTACTGGGTTCTCAAGCTCAATATGGATGTTCTAGTTGTTGCTTATAATCAAGCGAATGAGTTAAAGTATGAATTTTAATTTTTCGTTGTAAAAGAATCCTTGTGCGAAATGCATACTTTTTTCACAGGTCGTTTTTGAAGCAAAGATCTCTTTACGATAGCAAGTGGCTTGCCAAAAGCCTACCGGAAAGCAAAATAGCTTTACCTGTAATCAGGAGTTTTGTTAACAGTTATTTAAAGGATATAACAGATATATTGCCACCAAACGTCCACTTTGAAGTGCGTAAAATGGATTTGGAAATTAATGCTAAAAAAGAACTGAACAACCCAATCAGCAAGTTGAAAAATAAGTTGCAAATACTAAGGTTATGGAGCGAAGAATTGATCAACGACTTCCCAAAATCATATGAAAAGTTTGATGATTTGCTGCTTCTAAATAATGATTCTTTTAAAATGGACATTTGGCCATCCAAAGGCAGGCATCGTTACACGTTTTTGTTTTTCACAATGGTCAAGCTCAACTAATTGGATAACCATGAAACAATTTCAGGCTTGTGGGAATTGGTGGCCTCCTCATTCAATTGCAAAAGGATTGCTAGAAAAAGTGCCATTAGCAAAGATTTATTTAGGAGCCCAAGAGTGGCCATGATACTGGGAGATTCAGGATATGTTATGCACACTGACAATGGAATCAAGTGGGTCTATGTTAATGTCTGGCAACCTGACCTTTTATCGCATCAAATGCATTGAAATCAAACACTTCATAATGCAACACAGCATCACATAACTTTCAACATTAAAAGAACTTTCTCCAAAAACAATTTAATGCATTTCTTCTCATCATAGGTATAGCTATGATATCACAAAATGCATGTTCAGTCCGGGCAACATAACTGAAAAGCTGAGAATAAGCAAGTTTGACTGCTCTTTAGAAACTGTAGTCGACTTGTACGCAGGTTCCCAACTTATATTCTGAATTTGTAAAATGTTGCAATACTTAAATTGGACTTCAATATTCAGAGAGAAGAGAGTTTTGAGAATTGGTTTATCTGTTTATAGGCATTGGATATTTCACCTTGCCTTATCTTGTTCATGCAAAGGCAAAGAAGTTGATAGCCTGTGAATGGAACCCCCACGCTGCCAAAGCACTCAAAAACAACTTGAAACTCAACAAGGTTGCCGAGAGATGTGAGGTCTTAGAAGGAGACAACAGACTGGTTAATTATAAATTATTTATTGGTGAAAGTTATTTATTCGAATTTCAAAATATACTCACCATGTGAAAAAGCAAAAATATTAGTGGTCATTCCACTAACCAAATAATTCACTAATGGATTATTTCAGACATGTCCACACAATGTCGCCGACAGGATCAACCTCGGTCTCATTCCAAGTTCTGAGGATGGATGGGTGACTGCATGCCAAGTCCTCAGAAAGGATGTTGGTGGATTTATGCACATACATGGTAACGTCACAGGCCGCCAGCCTAAACCTTCATATCCAAATGATGAAAACTCTGATGGAAAAAAACTCCCCTCACAAAATCTAATTTCCAAGCGAGGAAATGAAATGCCTCGAGTTCTGCCCAGGAAATCAAAGGCAAACAACATGGAAAGACTAAACTTTGATAAAACACTTCAGAGACTGGAGTGGAATGAATGGGCCACTTTGGTTTCTGTGAGAATGAAGGAAATCCTGGAAGAGATTGACAGTCAGAAGTGGAATGTCTCCGTGATTCACGTGGAACATATCAAATCATACGCTCCTCATGTCGACCACATTGTTGCAGACATTCAATGCAAGCCAACATGAGCATCTTGATAGGTACAATAAAACATTTCAATCATTTTGTTTATTGAGGTTACCCAATCTACCCAGCTGTTCCAATACATATTCTCACAAAATTCTCTAAGGATTATAACATCCCAAAGATGAATTACTACTATGTCTCATGGCAGAAAAGGTTAGAGTTCTCGTAACCCATATCGATAGATGAGTCAAAACTACGAATAATACCTAGCACAAAAATCACAAACATTTCACAAAACAACATTTTGGAGCCAAAGATCAGGCCATGTCAATGATCAGTTCAGAATCATCTTCATTTTGCACCAACATGGCAGGCTCAGAGCTGTGGTTTGTAAAAAACAGCCCTCAATATTAATTAAAAAGAATTTAATTGCTTCAAACTTTAATAGTTTAGAACGTCTATAAGTGGATTGGATGGATCTACAAACCAATCCTGATTAGAGCTATCGTGGTTGAATATATCTTCTGGCGGATGGTACGATACGTTTATGTTCATAAAGTCTGGCTGAGACATTTGCTTCATCTCCAGCTGTCTTTCCACCTCTTCCCTGGTCACCTGACTCTCTTGCTTGGTGGCTGTTGCCTTGGAAGTCATTTTCCACTGGAAGATCCTGAAATTTAATTAAATTATTATTCAATTTCAAAGCATGGCATTTAAATGACTTAAAATGTCTGATGCCTGTTTAACAATCAAGTTCTAATCCTACACAGGATTTGAAACATTCACCTGAAGCAGCCTCAGCTTTGCTGGCATTGAGTCTTCTTTTTTGGTTTTTTATCAACTTTATCTGTTTTAGAGGAAAGTAATATAATACAATGAATTAATACCAATACATAATTAATAAGTATAAAAATAAGCAGTTGTTAAAAGACATGTAGCATGTTGAAAGCTTTGAACAAACCCCATGAGATGTTTTGTGAGAGAAGTTACTGATTTTAGCTCTGAAAACATTAAATGGATCAGTACCAAATGTAGAAGATAATAACAATGATAAACTCCTCCAAATAAGTTACGTTTACTTTTTTGGTTCTTTTGCTTCACCTAAGTCACTGTTGCTGGAGTCTGTGGCTTCAGAATCACTAGAATCGTTTATCTTTGTCTCATATTGCAGTAGCTCATCCAACAAAAAGCTGTCGTTTGTATGATTAAGAATAATTTAGTTACAAGAAAGTTGTACATAGTTGCATGTATAAAAAATGCAACCTCCTGTCTCTATTCAGCTTCAATAATTTCTTTTGGGAAATTTTAAGTTCTTCTAGAAAACATTCTTGTTCCTGGAACATTTGGATGAACATTAAAATGGTAACGGGAGAAATAAGTCATTGTTAACTTTGTGATGGCTTACGTAAATGAGCAATTTTAACTTTTTCTTCATGTCTCGATACTTCAATTTAAAATCAACTACGCCATCCATAATTTTAGCAAGAGAACTTGAACCGACTGACCCGCTTATATTAATATTAACAAGCTTAATCCATTTGTAAACAACCCTAAAAAATGTTTAATTAAAAGTTGTATATAATTAAAACACTAATCTGACAATCAATTTCTGAACAATGTTTAAAATATTAGTTCATTATTTATCAATTTAAAATTTATGATTACAATTGCACCACAAAATCAGATCATTGTTAAGCAACTCAGTAACTTGAGAATAAAATAAGATACGAGACAATGTCATGTCTTAAACCCTTGGGACATCGAAGAAATGCTACATGAAGGACATCATTTTGAAGCTAGAAGCTAAAAAGGTTATTAACTAATTATAAAGAAGAAAAATGGGATTTTGGAGACTTCTTCAGGTTTAGAAACGAAAATATCCTCAAAACACTTTATGGGGCAGACTTTTTGTCGACTTTTTAAAACCGACTGAGTTGTATTTTGTTTGTTGTTTTTTTTTGCCAGAAGTAGCATTAAAACATTTCCCACATGTGTCACACCAATCTAGGGTTTGTAATAACAATGCAAATATGACAATGTACAACCTTTATGGGTAGTTATGTTGTTGTATTATTACAGGCTTTAAGACATTAAGCGTTTAGAGGTGCGTGGTCTATTTGCCTTTTTTATGTTTATCTTGCACTCATTTAACCATCATGTTCGCAATAACAGCATGCGTGTCCGCCGCAACATTCTAAAATAATTATAAAGTGGTTTAGCTATTCAACTCCGTCGCAATTAAAAAAAGAAACGTGGCATTTGCAACTTCATTGATTTATTGAACAATCCAGCAATGCAACATGTTTCAAATGATTTTTTAGAAAGTTATTTCAAAAGCAATTGAATATTTAATTGAATCCTTCCCAGAATTCTGAATCATGTGAGATCATAATCATTATCCACTTTCTAGCAATAGATTGCTAGCCGTCATTGCAGAGACCCACAAACATTCTGCAGAGTTCGTCAATGGTACCCATGTCAACCTTACATTTCACATTCACTGGGTTGACTCTCCTCAGCGAAGATGCTAAACTCCCGGCACTGCAACAACTGGTGAGATGAAGAACTCCTGGCCTATAGACTGATCGTAGCTGACCGTCAAAAGTTATCTGTATCTTTTCGGGGTCTTCCCTCGAATCAATCAGCTTTCCTTCGATGACGTAATCCTGAAATAGGTTGAAAGTGCAAGAGAGAGAATATTCAGTTGTCATGTTCTGGATTTTCGGGTTCTGAACGTCACATTGGAGACGTCCAATGATTTGTGCTCCTTTTCCAACCTGGAGCTCGCAAAGGAGCTTCGTATCGTTGGGATTAAGATCCACCTGGCATCGATTTATGAAGATGCTGTTATAAGTAATCCTGTTGCTCAGTTTGACCAGAATCAGCTCAACACTGTTAACAACGACTGAGCCGTCGCTGTGGGTAAAATCTACGATGGCTTTATCGTCAAACAAGATTGAACCGTTGACATAATGAAAAGAACATTTCAAAATGTCTGCCTGGACATCTTCTGCCATATTGCAGGTGAACTGCGCTTGTCCAAAACATGTTTCCTCGATTTCAAACACGAGCGTACGATCCAATTCCCACACTCTGTCACGAATGGAGCTTGTTCCCTCTTCTTCTTGGTCCTCGCAGCAGACAGGATCATCACAAAATCTTCCCTCGTTCAAATGGGCAGCGCACACGAGAACCCCTTCTCCGTCGTCCACGGGTGATACGTGACAGCCCAATCTGAGAGTTTCCATAATGTTCCATGGAGGAGAGTTAGAACGAGCAGCAAATAAGACATCCGCAGCCAATCTCATGCCCTCGTCGAAGGACTTCAAGGCTAAGGTCATATTACCTTTGAACTTGCCACTTAGATGATCCTCGCTAAATCCACATTGAATCATGGTCGTGCTGTAGGATCCCGTACTGGAAGACCAAGCCGAGGAACACGACAAGTTAGCAGTGGCTGAGGCTTTATCTCCAATCCCAAAAAGACTGCACCTGAATCTGTCATCTTCCTGCGACATGGAATTTTTGCAGCGGATTAAGGCTTCTCCGATGGCGAGAGCATTGGAGAAGATGCTTTCAAACTTTACCAACCCATCCATGACGATTTCGTTGTGTTCCAACGTGTTGAAGAAGAGACTTCCGTTCGTCTGCAAGATTTCCTTCTCAACAGTTTTGCGACCGTGCGGATCTATTATCTTACATTTGACCTTCCTGAACGGAAATGGCAAGTCGAGAGCACACTTGATCGTGAATTTGGAGAACTCTGGAATGAGCAGGGATTGAGGGGGGCATGAAGGATTGATGTGCCTGTGATCAGTTAGGTTGCAGAGGATGTTGAAATTCTCTGAATCAGGGATCCTTTCGCATCTCATTGAAATATCCTCATATCCGCGATGATGACCCAAGATGCAACCTTGACGATCGTTAAAATGTTTTAACACTTTATTTAGGTAATGCAAAGCTAACTGAAAAATTTATATTGACTTAATTATCAATATTATAATGTTTGTAATATCCTTATTAATCTTATTATCACTAAATAATAAATGCTAATTTTAAATTCAAGCCTAAGTAAGAAAAATTATGATTTGTGGATTAACAATAACTCACCAGCCAGCAGCAGAAGTAACCAAAGCAGGGAAATCATTTTGAAATCAGACATTGTTTCGTACCAATGGAAAAGCAAACTAAAGCTTGACCTTCCTACTAAAGAAAAACGAACTTTCTGAACGACATTCGATAAACTTGATCATTTTTATGTCGACTTGTAAACCTCGCACATTCATCCGATCAATTTTTTGATTGAAAGCGTGATTAAAATTGAATCATTATTAATTAATCGGAAGGGAGAAAACAATATGCAGTATTGTCAACTTTCATATTTTTTTAAGATATTAATAAAAAAGTAAATAATATACTATTTCATCAAGAAATTACAATGGTACCATTCCGATATTCACTTATTTATTTATTTATATCTTCAAGCGGAGGACTATAGCCTCTTATAATACATTTATTATAATTATAATAATAACTATTCTTCTCTGTGCTGAAAGTGTTATGGAAAGTACATGACTAAGGTAATAAAGCCTTAATTGACAATGTGAAAATAATATTAGCACATGCATATTTCTATCAGTATGCATATGCAAAAATATTAGCATACTTTCCATCAGAAAGTATATGATGGATGCAGCGTGATGTATGGTTAAACGTTAGTCGATATTTCTTAAATGTCAAGATTGGATTGCTCCCTGATGCCTCTACTGATAACCGATAACTGATAAAAACCTCATGCAAAAAATGTATAATAAATATGTTTTAAAGAAAGATGTTTCTGCAAAGCAGACACGAGCCCCTGTTATGTCAATTTGCTAATGGAAAAGCAAAAAAAAAAATGTTAAGGCCCCGGTGGACCCCAAAAAGCTGTCGGCTTTAAAAAGCACACTTGTTAAAGTTAATTCTTTTATTTTGGCAATTTACCCGCTTTCAAGTTTTCTAAGCTGTTTGTATTAATTTTAACGATATAATTCAAAAGTTTAAGGACATATTTGGTTTGTTAATCTATTTATTTTATTGGTCATTACGGTAAGTTAACCATTGAAAATATTTATTCTTGCAACATTATTTTAAAATAATTTATTATTTAAAACAATTATGTGGTTAACTTTTTACTAGTATTTAAAATTTTATTATTTTGTTTCATTGTTATTTGTTTTGACGTCGAGAATCGGTAAGGAAGGTTAAAAAATAACGATAAAGTTGTCGCCGGCAAATTTATAGATTATTCAAAATGCCCACTGATATGGCCGACCCATTTGATGTTAACGGAACTTTAAACAAAGCCAAAGGTATTGATAGAGAAAAGGTAAGCAAAAAACTACTCCCACATTCGCAGTATGCAATTCGACCAATGCGCGTTCGAAGTTGTGGAAAATATTGCTTATTGGCAGACTTTATTTAATTTAATATTTGTTAAAACAAATTTATTTCTCATTAGAAGTTTTTAACTGATATAATTTTATTTGCAGACGTGTCCCCTCCTACTTAGAGTGTTCTGTAGCACTGGGCACCACAATTCTCTGAGTGAATATGCAAGAGGCAACACTCCGACAAATGAATTACAGATTTATACATGGTATGTTTGAAATCACATTCATGATAGGCGTTTTCTTAGAAATGAAGACTTATAATTCAAGCAAGCCATTTTTGCACAAATTTCTATTAAAGGATGGATGCCACTCTCAAGGAACTGACAAGCCTGGTCAAGGAAGTGAATGAAGATGCCAGGAAGAAGGGGACATACTTTGACTTTGCCATCATTCGACCAGACCCAAGAACCCCAACTTACAAAATGAGGGAGATTGGAAGCACCTGCTCGGGGAGGAAAGGAGCAGACGATAATGTCACACTGGCCAGCAGAGAATTTGAGATCGGGGATTACATAGACATTGCCATATCTCCACCTAGGGAAGCAAGAAGGTGGTGATGAGGTTGCATGTGACTATTTTAATGGAACCCTTTTGATATGGTGATTGTTGTTTATTAATAAAGAAACGTTTCAGTTATTTTGCTACTTTTGTAATTAGAAGACATTTTGCCTTAATGATACAAATTTTAAAAAATAAAATTAAAATTGATTTGGTGCAAACAATTAAAGAAAAATCGCTATATTGAGGAGCGTATTGACAGAACGGAATCCGAATTCATCAGGTGGAGAAACGTAAATTTTTTGCAAAGCAATGCATATCACTACAAATTGCCTGATTTGAGGGCTGTATTATTCATGCTTGACTTGGTATGAATGTTACTTCTACGACCTCCCAGTGATTAAGTGCATAATAGGTCACAATAAAATCACTGGAATGAAAATAAGGCAACTTTGTTTTTATTTATTTGATTTACTAGGTTTAGCAATTGGCCATCAACTTCCTCTTGTTATTAAGTTTCCCTAAATTCATTAACCCCATTAGTAAAAGTTTTGTGATCTGAAAAGTGATCAAAGACCTGCAATAATCATTCAGATTGGCCACATAATTGAGCATTGTTATTTTTAACATCCAGTAGCCTCAAAATACAAGTGCAAAATGCAGATGTGATTTGCTTTCAACTGACAGTCAAAAGTCTTTGTAGACAAATTATCTTGAGGCGAACAGAAGTGCATTACAACTTCCCACAGGAAGCCTCCACGACTACTGGAGCGTGTTGTTCGCTCGAAACTTCCGCCTGGAATGCCACAAATCTTCGTCCAACCAATTCGCCAAACGAGATCAACATGCTTTTTTTATATTTTGGCTAAAACATATAGGAATCTGGGAATAGATTTTAGAATTCTTGGATTTTAAATCTCGCACGATTCCAGATTGAACATGGAAATAAAGACGGGAATTAGTAGCTCAACCAAATGCATTTCAGTAAAACCTGCATTAGCACCTGGATGTAATAGCAACTGTCGAGCACAAAATATTGTCCTATACAGCCTTCCACTTTCTAGAGCACGCAATCCGTAACGGCAGGCTTCCACGCCAGAGCCACTTCCGGCTTCGAAAAATGGCTATAAAATGAGCCATCCGTAAAAGTTCCCAAGAGTTGGAGTTTTTGTCTCTCTTTTTCTGAATAAGAATATTTTTAAGTTGATTAAATTTTATGACGTTAACCAAAACTTGACATTGCAATTGTCTGGCATAATTGCATTGGCGGTTGCTTGGGCAATAAAGATATATTTAGAGCTTTTTTGGTTGATTTAATTTTAAAATGAAAAAATTCTCAACCGACATTGTATTCTGGGCTGCACTTCTACTATATTTGCTACGTAAGAACATTTTGTAATGAGTTTTTATTGGGTTAACGTAAATTTGCACAATAGCTAGATGTTCTTCGTTACTAACTTCCTCAAACTCAAATCATGTTTAAGATATTTCACGTTTAGTTCTTACATTCTTAGGCCATTCCCAGAGTCATGGGTTGCCGCTGGAACACTTTAATCGCACTGGCATCGTCTATCCTTTCGAAAAAGAAAAATCAAATTTCGACTCCAAGTTCGGAGAATCCCACTTGATGAAAGAATTTTATGACAATTATTTCAGGTATTCAGAAGTTAGAAGACTTAGATTAGATGCATTGAAAAGCTGGATGGAAAATGAATGCTGGATGAGGAATAAAGATGGTGCCAACGTTCCTTGCAATTTGAATTCGTTCCAAAAGTTTAAGGATTCTGAAAATGTCCTGGGTCACCCGATTGATGAAGAGTCAAAAATATACGGAGGTAACGCTTTCGGTTTTCCTTATGCTGATCGTAATGATTTGGTTTCAATTGCGAATGGTAACAATTATGCTAATATAAGAAATTTATTTGAGAAACGAATGGAAAAACCAGACGATAAGGCCAACAAAGAGATGAAGGACGAACGAAACTCAGATGAAAATGTTTCCGAAAACGAAATCAATACCTTTCGTCGATTTTCGAAATCCATGAAAGACTACAAAAAACATTTTGAAGCAGACGGCAATTTAGTGTACAAATCCAATTTCTTCAGACCAACTTTGGAGCCAAGCGATGATTTGGCCTCGGAGTTACTGGATAGATTTGACAGATTGAGAGCGAACTTCCCAGAGAAAGAATTACGAGACAAGAAAGCATTCAACGATGTAGGAGATGTCTGCATCGAGGTCTACTGTAACAAATATCCCAGAGGTACCTTGAATTATCTCGGTTGTGTAAGAGACAACAGATGTTTTGGTTGATAATCTTCAGAAAATAACGAAGTATATTTCGAATAAACTTTATCCATTTATTTAATTAATAAACGCATGAGACTGTTGTTTTTTTCATTACAAAATTAAAACAATCCACTTTGAATTTCACCATAGCTTCAAGTGCATCGACTTCGTTTCCATGGAGAACTCGCAAAGGTTCTCAAACACCAACTAAGCGGAAACAATTTTAAGTCAATTATGAAATCTACTTCGAGCGGTCAACAATGCGTTAAGCACAACTTTGAAAACGTCAGATCGTACTTTGAAGACCTTAATTATGTGACAACCAAAGGTAATTTGTCTTTAGCTTTTACCATCCAAGTCGACAAACCTACAAATTAATTTTAGTAAATCACAAATACGAACTTCTATACGAGAAGGCACAAATTCACAAACGTTGTTTGGTTTCCCAGCCTCTTTAAATTTAATCGCTTCTAATTTTTGTTAAGTTTAACGAATTCCTCTCAGCAATCCAGTCTTCTCAACATGGCAAATACCAGCAATTACTAAATTTTAGCAAGCTTCAAAGGCAAAAACTAAAGCAATCCATAAAACTCGTTCATCTCCTTAAAGGCGTAGACAACGACGTGGGACCATGGTGGATCCACAAAACAAGTGCAGCCAAAGAGAACCCACCACCCTACTCATTCGATAGCACCTCTCGCCACGATTACAAACCAACCACTGGTCTCCAAAACTGCAAATTGCCAGCAGCTCATCAGAGACAACAGGCCAAAGGAATTGGTGAGAATCTAATAACATTCATCAGTCATCTCCCCATCAAATAATATAAATATATTTTCTGCCAGTACTTTATTAAATTGATTTTAATTGAACTTTTGGTAGTTCCAATCAATGATTTGATACTTGAAAGCGACAAACCACTTTTTCTGAAAGAAAAGATCTCTTTTGAACACTTCCACGATCCTAGAAATCCGGAAAAGCCTCAGGCTAAGAAGGTTGTTTGCAATATGCCGGTTCAGAACATCGTTATAATAATTAATTTAAATGTTGCATACTTTGTAGAAACAGGGAAGATTCATTTGGAAAGAAATGATGCATGTAGATAATGATGGGAAAAGTCCTTGTCAAAAATCTCATGACTTAGAGTAATCAGCCCTTAGCTGGTATTATTCTATATCTTCTATTGTTCTTTTGAAGTTTCCTCACAATTTATGATGTCATCAGCTAATAAACAACAGCAAAACAATTAAGAATTCAATCTTTGATGTTCAAATTTTTCCATTCAACTTTTCACTGACACTCGTTATGCATAATAAATTAGCTCGGCTTTCGACTTGCGAAAGCCTCTTTCCTCCTCGTAGTCGTCACAATCCCACCTTCCAGAGCAAAACGGGTGAAGGTAAACCTTGAGATTCTTGTCATGAAGTTTGCCTTGTTTATCGTAGTGCAACATCTTGAGGCAGAGGTCACAGAAGAAACCTGGATCATCTGGAGAGTATGAGCTGTTAAATGCTATCCACCTGAAAAATATTTACTGACGGATTAAAGTGAATTACTATAAAATTTTAAAATTAATAAAAAGACAAATAGCACAATTTTATATCTAAGACATCATATACATTAAGTGGTCAAATATCCCAAAATTTCAAACCCTTGACCAGTAATAAATTCATACAGTTACATCAAAGATGATTACATTTTAAACTTAAACACAAACAACAGATTTTTATAATTTACAAAAAAAAAAAAATTCTCATACTTTGCAGTAAAACAACAAGCATGACAGGCAACCCTTCTGTTACTGATTCTAAAAGTTTCCATAGGATATTTACTGGCTTCATAAGTGTCCTGATCTGTGACCACTCTTTGAATCAAGAAAAATATAACATTTTATATAACAAAAGGCATTGGTCCATAATTAAAGGAGCTAATTGCT
This sequence comes from Hirudo medicinalis, assembly GCA_011800805.1. NCBI lineage: Eukaryota > Metazoa > Annelida > Clitellata > Hirudinida > Hirudinidae > Hirudo > Hirudo medicinalis. Next base: position 75,699 of record MPNW01000160.1, on the reverse strand, counting down.
AAGATAATTATTAAATAATAAGCATCATTCATTTATTAGCAGTTAGATGCTTAAATAACCTAGCTTATTAGATTGAAACAAGTTTCTCATTTTTCTTACTTGATGTCAGAGAAGATCAAAAGATGTTCGCAGTCTCCCTGATGCATGTAGAGGTAAGGATGGCCCAGTTTGAAGGTCAGGTCAATGAACTTTACCCCCTCCATGGCAGTATACTTGAATGGACCGACCCTGTCGGTTCTCTCATCAGCCCACTCTTTGATAACTCTATCCCAATTCAAATACTTATCGCATTATAAAATATTTATCATTTATTTATTTTTTCAATAATATTTATCACATTATAAAAAACATTCGACGTTGCAGCTTTAAACATACATATAGTTTTGGCTCCCTGATACAAATATTACAGAAATCTGAGCTCGAGGGAATAAAGCTCAAGAGTATGATTTTTAAGTTTTATCTTAGTTTGCAAATTAACTTTTAAATACAGTCACAATTGGTGCAGTGACATTCAAGACAAAATTTAAAACTAACGCAGAGAGATCCACATTGTTCTTGTCACTCATATCATTGTAAAAGGTGCCTTCAATGAAGAAGAAATTTGACTTGTAGATATCCTGAGATGAGAATGCCAATTATACAATTATATTTGTTTATAAACAATATATAAACAATAAAATAAACATTGTGCTAAAAGTGCAGTGATTATAAATACCAATCGAGTAACTCTTAAAATACTGGATCATCAAAGATGATGCATCAATACAAAAAAGAAAAGGACATGAATCAAACCACAATAACAAACCTTTGCAATCTTTCCAACAGAATCATCGGGGTCCTCAGCAAAGTTGTGATGGCAGACGTGGTCTGATAGGCAGCTAAACTGGTCCTTTAGCGAGGACAAAGTTGTTTGACCTAGAACCTCAAACTCTTGAATCCTTGTATAACGCTGGAATGTAAGAACAAGGCATAAGATAAGTTGAGCTCCTGCATGGTCTAACGGTCTTCGCCTCTCACGACGGCGACATGGATTCAAATTAAGTCGAGGATGCCCCGTTCTAACCATCCATTTGTGTAACAGACGTTAATAAATAACAACACTGGTGTAACAAGTTTACAATGTTAAAGCAAATTACTTCAAAAAAATTCCAAAATGTAAACTCCATATGTAAACTCAAAACAATAAATAGATCGCTAGATGAAGAGAATAGAAAGTGAAGAAGATATTTCATTCTGCATTCAAATTAAAAATCTAAGATAAAAGTTGAAGTAAAAAAATTTATCAAATAAAATAGACAAACTTACTCTGATTTTAAAATATTTCAAAATATAAAGTGGTTAAAGATGCATTAAAAGAATTTTAAATATTAAAAGTGAAGGAAGCTGTTTCAAAATATGAATGGGCCTTGTTTGAAGATTTAGCGATACATAAGTAAGAAATCCTTTTTTCCAGTACTCCAATAAACTACCACTATGACATTATTATCACTATTAACAATCATTATTAATATTATTTAAGAGCAATTATAGCCATTATAACAAGATTTCCATACTTCAAAAAATCATGTTTGGAAAATTCCACAAAAACAATTCCAACTGACTGATTTCTTCTCCCTCACAGCTCGATAGAAGTGGACCCTCATAAGGACGTCAGGCAGTTCTATGTGCTCTTCCTTCTTCGGGGGGACATAATCTGCTCCTAGCCAAGTCAGCTTGTGTATCTTGGAATGAATTGGCATAGCATTTAGCATCAAGTAAAACTCATCACGAATTAGTTCTCAGATAATTTAACATAACTACTAAATCAATAAAATACAATTCAATTAAACATAATTAATCAATTAAAATGAAAATTAAGATCATGTATCTTTATCTTTGTAAACTTTATATGTTTAAAGGAATATCTTTAAATATGATAAATACCCATGGACTGTCTGATAAATGTCTGATAAATTTGTCTGTTTTGTTAGTTTTTTGCCTTCTTTGCAATTCTGCCTTTCTATATCTGCAAATTATTTCAAATTACAGCATTTGCTATCACCAATATCAAAAGATTTCAGCACCAGTTCCAAAAAGATAATAAAATGAAAAATATTTAACATCTTTTTTTGCTAACTCCAGCAATTTCAGTCCTTTGGAGTCATCAATACTCTTTAAAGAATCTACTTTGGTGTCTGGTTTCAATTTCTCAGCACTGAAGAAGAAAATAATGTTATCATCACCACAGGAACATAAACCAAATAACCAAAGAACCAGCCAAAGTACAAGCAATGAACTTATAATCTCAGAAAGGGCATCCTAAACTTGTTTAATGCTGAACCTACAACCACAGCACAGCCCAGAGTTTTTGATCTACATAATCTCAAAGTAACCACGACACATTAAAATGTAAAAATAAAACCTAATAGACCTGAATTTTGACGCATCAAAAGTTTCTGGATACATGATACATTTCTCTCCGACAAATTCATTACTTGAGCATAGATCGTACTCTGACAAGCTAGATCTGCATTCGGAAAGAAATTGCTTAACGTTTATGGGGTTGCTAATGTCAAAAAATTCCATGACTTAAAAGTTAAGCCAAACGACAGTAGTATCGCTAAAATATTCCCTTTTGAACCGATTCTACGCCAGACTCAAAATCAAAACATGCAACCGTGTTTCATTTGGTGCTTGAAACTTATTTGAACTACTACCACTACTCTTCAAACAAAAGTAAATTAGTTGTAATAACAGCTGTAATAATAGTAGTAATGTTTGTGGAGAACTAATATTTTAATACAACTTTAACATATAACGACATTCCCCTCAATTACTTATTTTCCTTTAAAGAAAATTAAAGCGCACTGATATTTTACGAAATGTTTAATTTTAAAACCGTGTAACGAAAATTATTATTTGCAGTTCCGCGCTTCAAGAATGACATGAGCCGTGGCGATGGAAGCGCCCCCGCTCGCGACTTTTTTTTTCGTAACCTAAACGAATAACTCATGAATAATTAATATCAACGCTGAAACATGATTGGTTGAAGGGGGAAATCTCATTAAAATAAAATTAAAATAAATCTAGAAACAAGTGTATNCACCTCTGCCTCTTTGGCATTAAGTTGCAGTGCTGTCCGCTTGCACGCCTCTTTGCGTAGGCATGCTCATGTGAACGGGAAGATTGTGGTGGCCGCCCAAGGTGACATAATTTTCGGCCACCCACACTCATCCTCCGCCTAGATAAAGCCGTGGGTTGAACCCCAATGGCTTTACCTAGGCGGAGGACTCCTCTTTGGGCACTTTTCTTCTCTGCGTTCTTACCAAAACAGAACAGTGCCGACACAATTGATGAGTCACTGCTTTTAAGGGCCTGATTGCAACATGACTCAATGGCTGGTCCAAAGGTGACTGGATCAGAGTAATACAGATTCTTGAGTCTGTTATGAAACTCTGCTAATTTATCAACCAAGGCAGGATCAGGAAGCTGGACACATGCCTCTTCATGTACTTTAATTGCTGTAGAGGCAACTTCTGATTGGCTTGATTCTGTTACTTCCAAGTCACAACTATGCACAACATTTGACATGGAAGTAAGTGAATCAAACCAGGTCCTTGGGACGTCGGTATCGCCAGTTGCCACAATGTGGAAAAGGCGACGCATTTCTGGATCCATAACTGGCAGAAAATTCCAACTGGAAATTTTGAATACCTTCATTACTACAGCTTGATGCTTGCAGGGTCCTCCAGTATTACCAACAGGACACGTGCAACACCCAATCGCCATATTTACAATATATTTTACACCTGGGGTGTGCTCACTGGGAACTTCATATGTGTCTTCCTGAAGTTGGCAAATCGACCCGAGGTCAATGGCTGTGTCTGAAGACATGAACCTAGAACCTCTGTTAGCATCCAACCG